>JALGBA010001124.1:0-165628 GCA_023970755.1 Azemiops feae | reverse complement strand
CAGGCCCCAGCTGCACACATTCGGTGGTGCGTCAATGCAATTGCAGATAGCTATGATGGGAAGCTGGTGGTTTGGCATTGCCTCCTTACTAGGACCAAGAGAGAAGGACTGACCCCAAGGTCACCACAGTTGACTTTCATGCCTAAGGTGGGAGTAGAACCGACAGTCTTCCGATTTCTAGTCCAGTGCCTTAAGTATCCCGCATTGTCTCTCACTGTCTATGGAGATTCTCAGTCATCCGTGTCATAATTGTCCCAAAGATGCTTTTTCAGGAGGCAACTGGACTTTCTTGATTTTCTTTGAAGACGTTTCGCTTCTCATACAAGAAGGTTCTTCAGCTCTGACTGGAGCATCACTTAATGGCCTTGGCTGCTTTTGTAAAACCTAAGCAGTGTCACAACTAGTGGAGGCTAGTGAAAAGATACTATCGGAGTGTATTGTACCATACGCTAAATAAATACGTTTGTGTTTTTATTTATTTATTGCGATCACTTGGGGGTTGCCAGCAAATTTTAGGGGACCTCACAAATTTGGAGGTGGTGTACTCGGTCAACCCTGGAGTCCAATTTAATACAGTTCCTGCTTTCCCTGGATATACCATTTAGTTACCTGCAAACTGCATGCAGGCTGGGGAATTCTGGGACTTGAAGTCCACAAAAATTGCCAAGTTTGAGAAACGCTGGATGACTTACAGGGATTAAACTTGTCCCCTGCTGGCTGGGAATGGATGTGCAATACTCTGTGACACTCCACCTTTGCGGGGGGCTTTTATATAGGGCGCCCCCAATACAATCCAGATTTCTGCATTGTCTTTTTTCCGTCCTTAACTCCAATCCAAAGTCTTCCTCCATATATGCTCCAGCAAACTCGGAAGTCTTGGTTCTACCGGCCGCTCTACCATTTCCATCCGAGCTCTCTGGTTACATTTCTATGGCGATTCCCAAGTTCGACGGTTTCAAGAGCGGAACGCCCAGTCTTTCCTCCGCTCTCCTTTCCTACCTCTATGGTGCCTTTCGGCTTCTCTGCCGAAATAGGGGACGCGCCTTTTGATGGTGTCACAGCCCGGCGACGCCCCGAGAAGGCTGTCCCAGGGCGAAGGAGAAGGCAAAGGTGGAGCCGGCGGCGCTGCTGCCTTTGCAGCAAGGCCAGGTGAGGCGGGGGCTTCAGGGAAGCTTCCCCGAATCTGCCGCTCGACGCCGCCTTTTCATGGTCGGCGTGGGTACTAGGAATTGCGTTCCCACGACACGCGTTGCCCGATGAACTCAATTGCCTGTGTTCGCACTCCCTTCTAGTAACATCACCGGAGGGAGCCGGGCGTTTAGTAAGTTATTGCTGTTATTGTTAATATTATTTGGTGCTTTCCACTTAGTCTCGACTCCTGGCCACTGCCTGACCAAATCCCTGCGGTTTTCTTGGCAAGGTTTCCCCCCCCCCAGCTGCGGTTAGAATAGAATAACCGAGTTGGAAGGGACCTTGGAGGTCTTCTAGTCCAACCCCCTGCTTAGGCAGGCAACCCTATACCATTTCAGACAAATGGTTTGCCGTTGCTTCCTTCCTAGGGCCGAGAGAGAGTGACTGGCCCAAAGCTGGTTTTGGAGTGACTGACCCAGATGACTTTTCTGCCTCTAAAAGCAAGATTAGAACTCACAGCCTCCCACTTTCTAGTCTGCTGCCTTAACCACGACTAGACCAAAGCCGCTCTAAATTTTGCGTATTTTTTTAATGCAGCCTTGTTATTTTTTTATAAATAACTCAAGGCGGCAAATATATCTAATGCTCCTTCCTTCTCTTATTTTCGCCATGCAGCAACAGCCCTAGGGTTAGGGTTAGATTTAGGCTGACTAGGAGAGGAATTGGCCCAAAGCTGGTTTCTCATACCTAAGGTGGTACTAAAACTCAGCCCCCACCCCCAATTTCTAGCCTGGCACCTTCCACCCCAATTGACTAGCTGTCTATTTTTCACCCCAGTGAAATGATATTCACCAATGGGCATACTAGGAAGATTAGAAACTAAGATGCAGCAAGAAATTAGCCCAGTTGAAAAATAAGAGGTCTTATATGTAGAGACAGGTAAGCGGGTAGCTTTGCAGCAAGCAGGTGGCAGATGAAACTTGTCACGAGGTTGCATATAAATTCCAGTAACGCTGGGTTATTTTTGAGATCCCCACGCAGGTGTCAGGAGGGACAGAGCAGAGCGCCTTGAAGATGGAAGAAATTGGTGTATCAAAGTAACCTTAATTCATCATTACAGGCCTTTTTGAAGGCCGCGCCATCTCTCGCTAAGGGACAAGCAGGTACAGCAGCCACCAAAAGAAATAAACCTTTTAAATGGCGTTTTAAGTTTATTATTCTTTATTAATAAAACCTTACTAATATTAGGTTATCTTACTCTGCCCCACGGTCGCAGCAAAAGGGCCTCCCGTCGCCCTATTAATATTAATAAGGCGTTAATAATAAAGATAGAGAATAATAACCTTAAAATCCCATTCAAAAGGTTTATTTATTTCGGCCGCCGCAATACCCGTTTTGACCACAGGAGGGCACGTTTTTCCGTCCCATAGCATTAACACGGTCCTAGACCTTCTCGGCATGGCGACCTCCCGTCCGTCCAAATTGGCCATCCCCCAGTTCATTTGGAATCGACCTTCCTATCATGGCCGACGTCTTGTCCGTTGCTTTTAGTCATCCGTCGGCACCTTCCTGTCCTCTCTTCTGCTCTACGCTGCCGCAAGAAGGGAAAAAAGCCTCGTACTGCCGCAGGTTAGCCGAGCAGCCACCAAAAGAAATAAAGCTTTTAAATGGAGTTTTAAGTGTAGTATTTATTAATGAAACCTCAGTAATATTAGGTGATGTTTTTGTGTCCCCGCGTCGCAGCAAAAGGGCTTCCCTTCGCCCTGTTAACATTAATAAGGCGTTACTAATAAAGATAGAGGATAATAACTTTAAAATCCCATTTAAAAGGTCTATTTCTTTCGGCACAGTTTTACGTCGCAAAGCATAGGCATCGAGGCAATCCCAGGCGGGTGAATCTGGAATGGAGGGTTTAGGGATGGAAGAAACAAGGGACGGGCGGGGAGGCCGGCGGGCAGCTGCTTCTAAGTGTGCACGGTGCCTCTGGGCATATGTAAAGTGCGAGGGGAAAGAGGCGAGCGGAGAATGGCGAGGGGAAAGTAAAGGGAAGGAAATCTCGGCTGCCTCCAGCTTCACTTGCTCAGTCCATATTGACTGACTGGGAAGCTAAAAGGGGCTTTCTAAACCTCTAGTCAAGATGGGGCAGATAAATGTAATCATGATATAAATTATATAGTATTATCATACACCCACGCACGCACGCGCGCACACACACACACACACACACGCATATCATTGTTATTATATAAATAATAAAGCCGGAGCTAAGGGGCCACTTGGTCCATCATCCAACAACATTGTCTCTTCAGGGGTCCTTGGTGCTCTCTGAGCTTGGTGGTTTTCTTGCAGACGTTTCGTGACCCAACTAGGTAACATCATCAGTGCTAGAAGAGAGAGGAATTTGCTCTCTCTTTATATACTTAGTGGCTTGTCCTATCAGGGTTGATGGAGGTGTTCCTGGTAGTTTCTTGATTGGGCGGTTGTTTACTTATTTATTTAGCGTATGGCATATCATACATGGACTTGCAGTATATATTAACATTTCACCTAGATTAGAAAAACACAATAAAATATAAATGTTAAAAAGATTTTTGTTCAGATACCAATAGGCCGTCTAACCATTGAAGTGCAGCCTCCTTTATATTAGATAGATAGATAGATAGATAGATAGATAGATAGATAGATAGATAGATAGATAGATAGATAGATAGATAGATAGATAGATAGATAGATAGATAGATAGATCTACACGATATGTTGCAGGTGTGCGCAGGCCCCAGCTGCACACATTCGGTCGTGCGTCAATGCAATTGCAGATAGCTATGATGGGAAGCTGGTGGTTTGGCATTGCCTCCTTACTAGGACCAAGAGAGAAGGACTGACCCCAAGGTCACCACAGTTGACTTTCATGCCTAAGGTGGGACTAGAACCGACAGTCTTCCGATTTCTAGTCCAGTGCCTTAAGTATTGTCTCTCACTGTCTATGGAGATTCTCAGTCATCCGGGTCATAATTGTCCCAAAGATGCTTTTTCAGGAGGCAACTGGACTTTCTTGATTTTCTTTGAAGACGTTTCGCTTCTCATACAAGAAGGTTCTTCAGCTCTGACTGGAGCATCACTTAATGGCCTTGGCTGCTTTTGTAAAACCTAAGCAGTGTCACAACTAGTGGAGGCTAGTGAAAAGATACTATCGGAGTGTATTGTACCATACGCTAAATAAATACGTTTGTGTTTTTATTTATTTATTGCGATCGCTTGGGGGTTGCCAGCAAATTTTAGGGGACGTCACAAATTTGGAGGTGGTGTACTCGGTCAACCCTGGAGTCCAATTTAATACAGTTCCTGCTTTCCCTGGATAAACCATTTAGTTACCTGCAAACTGCATGCAGGCTGGGGAATTCTGGGACTTGAAGTCCACAAAAATTGCCAAGTTTGAGAAACGCTGGATGACTTATAGGGATTAAACTTGTCCCCTGCTGGCTGGGAATGGATGTGCAATACTCTGTGACACTCCCCCTTTGCGGGGGGCTTTTATATAGGGCGCCCCCAATACAATCCAGATTTCTGCATTGTCTTTTTCCCGTCCTTAACTCCAATCCAAAGTCTTCCTCCATATATGCTCCAGCGAACTCGGAAGTCTTGGTTCTACCGGCCGCTCTACCATTTCCACCCGAGCTCTCTGGTTACATTTCTATGGCGATTCCCAAGTTCGACGGTTTCAAGAGCGGAAAGCCCACTCTGCCCTCCGCTCTCCTTTCCTACCTCTATGGTGCCTTTCCGCTTCTCTGCCGAAAGAGGGGACGCGCCTTCTGATGGCGTCACAGCCCGGCGACGCCCCGAGTAGGCTGTCCCGCGGCGAAGGAGAAGGCAAAGGTGGAGCCGGCGGCGCTGCTGCCTTTGCATCAAGGCCAGGTGAGGCGGGGGCTTCAGGGAAGCTTCCCCGAATCTGCCGCTCGACGCCGCCTTTTCACGGGCGGCGTGGGTACTAGGAGTTGCGTTCCCACGACACGCGTTGCCCGATGAACTCAATTGCCTGTGTTCGCACTCCCTTCTAGTAACATCACCGGAGGGAGCCGGGCGTTTTGTAAGTTATTGCTGTTATTCTTAATATTATTTGGTGCTTTCCACTTAGTCTCGACTCCTGGCCATTGCCTGACCAAATCCCTGCGGTTTTCTTGGCAAGGTTTCCCCCCCCCCAGCTGCGGTTAGAATAGAATAACCGAGTTGGAAGGGACCTTGGAGGTCTTCTAGTCCAACCCCCTGCTTAGGCAGGCAACCCTATACCATTTCAGACAAATGGTTTGCCGTTGCTTCCTTCCTAGGGCCGAGAGAGAGTGACTGGCCCAAAGCTGGTTTTGGAGTGACTGACCCAGATGACTTTTCTGCCTCTAAAAGCAAGATTAGAACTCACAGCCTCCCACTTTCTAGTCTGCTGCCTTAACCACGACTAGACCAAAGCCGCTCTAAATTTTGCGTATTTTTTTAATGCAGCCTTTGTTATTTTTAATAAATAACTCAAGGCGGCAAATATATCTAATGCTCCTTCTCTTATTTTCGCCATGCAGCAACAGCCCTAGGGTTAGGGTTAGACTTAGGCTGACTAGGAGAGGAATTGGCCCAAAGCTGGTTTCTCGTACCTAAGGTGGTACTAAAACTCAGCCCCCACCCCCAATTTCTAGCCTGGCACCTTCCACCCCAATTGACTAGCTGTCTATTTTTCACCCCAGTGAAATGATATTCACGAATGGGCATACTAGGAAGATTAGAAACTAAGATGCAGCAAGAAATTAGTGTGATGTAGGTAGACATAAAACATTTTAATAAATGCGTCAGTTTCAAAACTAGCAGCGAAGGTAAAATCTAATCTCACTCATTTTAATATTAACCATAGCAATAAATTTATGTATGTTTGGTGAGGTTTATCTTTAAAGTTAGCACCTATCAAAGTAACCTTAATTCATCATTACAGGCCTTTTTGAAGGCCGCGCCATCTCTCGCTAAGGGACAAGCAGGTACAGCAGCCACCAAAAGAAATAAACCTTTTAAATGGCGTTTTAAGTTTATTATTCTTTATTAATAAAACCTTACTAATATTAGGTTATCTTACTCTGCCCCAGGGTCGCAGCAAAAGGGCCTCCCGTCGCCCTATTAATATTAATAAGGCGTTAATAATAAAGATAGAGAATAATAACCTTAAAATCCCATTCAAAAGGTTTATTTATTTCGGCGGCCGCAATACCCGTTTTGACCACAGGAGGGCACGTTTTTCCGTCCCATAGCATTAACACCTAGACCTTCTCGGCATGGCGACCTCCCGTCCGTCCAAATTGGCCATCCCCCAGTTCATTTGGAATCGACCTTCCTATCATGGCCGACGTCTTGTCCGTTGCTTTTAGTCATCCGTCGGCACCTTCCTGTCCTCTTTTCTGCTCTACGCTGCCGCAAGAAGGGAAAAAAGCCTCGTACTGCCGCAGGTGAGCCGAGCAGCCACAAAAAGAAATAAAGCTTTTAAATGGAGTTTTAAGTGTAGTATTTATTAATGAAACCTCAGTAATATTAGGTGATGTTTTTCTGTCCCCGCGTCGCAGCAAAAGGGCTTCCCTTCGCCCTATTAACATTAATAAGGCGTTACTAATAAAGATAGAGGATAATAACTTTAAAATCCCATTTAAAAGGTCTATTTCTTTCGGCACAGTTTTACTTCGCAAAGCATAGGCATCGAGGCAATCCCAGGCGGGTGAATCTGGAATGGAGGGTTTAGGGATGGAAGAACAAGGGACGGGCGGGGAGGCGGCGGGCAGCTGCTTCTAAGTGTGCACGGTGCCTCTGGGCATATGTAAAGTGCGAGGGGAAAGAGGCGAGCGGAGAATGGCGAGGGGAAAGTGGAGGGAAGGAAATCTCGGCTGCCTCCAGCTTCACTTGCTCAGCCCATATTGACTGACTGGGAAGCTAAAAGGGGCTTTCTAAACCTCTAGGCGAGATGGGGCAGATAAATGTAATCATAATATAAATTATATAGTATTATCATACACCCACGCACGCACGCACACACACACACACACACACACACACACGCATATCATTGTTATTATATAAATAATAAAGCCGGAGCTAAAGGGGCCACTTGGTCCATCATCCAACAACATTGTCTCTTCAGGGGTCCTTGTCTCTGAGCTTTGATTCCAAAGCTTTGTTCAGCGTTTTCTATTTCAGGATATTTAAGAATCAATAAAAAAAGCTAAGAGGCTAAAACAGCCTACAATGTTAATGGATAAATTAAAACACTGAAAGCACTAAAGAGCGTCACTGCCAGCAATGGGTGAGTTGCAGAGGGTGTGAGTCCTTCTTTGAGCAGCAAAGCTAAGCATGTAGGGAAACTTGATGAGTATTTAGTTCTGTGTCCTTTGAGTCGCTGCCATCTAGGATGGCAGCCGACCTTGGAGAACACTAGAAGAGACCGCCAATAATCAACTTTCTGCTTGGTTTTCAGGTAGTCCTTGACCACAGTTGAGCCCAGACTTTCTGTTGCTAAGTGAAACATTTGTGAAGTCAGCTTTCTTGCCATCTTACATCTTGCCATAGTTGTTAAGTGAATCACTGCAGCTGTTAAATTAGTAACCCGGTTATTAAGTGAATCTGTCTTCCCCATTGACTTGCAACGGTGTTAAATATGAACTAATTGCCAAGCGTCCAAATTTTTTGACCACTGGACCATTGGGGATGCTGCAATGATCGTACGTGTGTGGAAAACGGTCATAGGTCACTTTTTATTCGGTGCCGTTGTAATTTTGAATGGTCACTAAATGAACGGTTGCAAATGATGGACCACCTACACCAGTGATCTTCAAACTTGGCAATTTTAAGACTTGTGGACTTCAACTCCCAGAATTCCTCAGCCAGCCCTGGCTGGCTGAGGAATTCTGGGAGTTGAAGTCCACAAGTCATAAAATGGCCAAGTTTGAAGACCCCTGCCCTATACCATTCTAGACAAATGATTGTCCAATCCCTTCTTGAAAATCTCCAGCGATGGAGCATCCACAACTTCTAAGCCATTCCACCAATTAATTGTTCTCACTGTCAGGAAATTTCTCCTTAGTTATAGGTTGGATTTCCCTCTGAGGCATTTCCATCCATTGCTTCTTATCTTGTCCTCAGGTACTTTGGCATGATGAGCAGGAAATAAATTGTGCATTATACCTTCCTCACTGGGTGAAAAGGTAGGAAAGTCAACTCTCTTCACAAATCCACATACATCATACCCAAGAGTAACCAGCCTATTTGGCTTTAGGTGAAATCCCACAAAATACTGTTTCCTTTTTTAAACAATAAAATAATGCAAGATTAAGGCTAACAATTAGTTGCTCTTTTCCAAGCTACTTGAGAAGGCAAGAGGGGAAAATATAGGCAAGAGGGGGAAAAACAAAATAAAAAAATACACTAAGTCCAAAATTGTACACCATCCAAAGTTACTTCTTGTGAGATGGGTGACCATATACATTTGATAAATATAAATAAATAAGAAAAGGATGTTTTATTTTCTGCCTGGCTTATTCCACGCACCTTTTCCTGTTTGAAAAAAGAAATTTTATTCCTGCTCAATTCATAAATCAAAAGTTCTGCTTAATTATCTTACTCTCTTACTGATTTGCTTTGAATTCTTTCTTGGATGCCTCTTTTGAACAAGCAATAAACCAGAGCCATCAATTTTAACTCACTTAGATTGTATATTTTTTTCTCCCATCAGTTTTAACTCACTTAGATTTTCTTTTCTCCTTCTCTTATGTGATCTAAGTGAGTTAAAATTGAAGGCTCTGATTTATTGCTTGTTCAAAAGAAACTTCCAGGAAAGAAGAAGAGTCTCAAAGCAAATCAGTAAGAGAATATGGTAATTAAGCAGAACTTTTGATTTATGAATAGAGCTATCCGTGTGCTCTAATGAAGGTGCAGAGGCAGAAAGAGAAACCTTGCCTTCCAGCTCCTTGGAGGAACTGATGCAATTATTTCAGGCAGCTAAAATAATTACCTTGATGGTGTGTTAATTCTGTAGTGAGGGCCTTCTGCTTCTGAAGTACGTCTTTAAATAGGAGCATGACTAGCAGAAGCAGACAAATGTGAAGAAGTTTTAAGTCTAGCTTGCAACTCAGAGTAATCCTCACATAAAACCTGGAGTAAATCATGTTCCAGATCAGGGCAGGTTTGCAAATGCTGTTTCAATTCTCCAAATTAATAGTGGAATAATCTCAAAGTGCAGCCTAATTCACTTACCAAATTCTGAAGTTCAGCTAGAGGAAATATGTTAATCTGTTTAAAAAAAATCAATATAACTTATGCTGCTTGATATGTTTATTCCTGCTTCACATGCATCTCTATCCTGAATCCCTTCTCTAGAGCTACAAAATCTCAGTTGGAGAAATGGGAACAACTGTTAGATGGCAGTAGACTTTCCCAACGCTTCCCTAACCCAACCTAAGAGACCTGGGAACGTGAAGAAGAAGCAGGACAGTAACAAAAAAAAAAAATCTTTAGTCCAAGGGAGGGAAGGAACATGAAAGACTTGGAAACTCTACTTTAATTCGGAATGGGACAATTCACCGCAGCCAACTCACCCTGACCGTCTTGTTTCAGCTGATTCACCCTGGCCAACTCATCATGAGATCATTCAACACGGGATAACTCAAGAGAGGGACAAGTAGAATTGCATTTCCCCTCAGCCTCAAGGACTTCTAACTTGAGAAGGCTCAAACCCAAAGCAAGACAAGGCCTGTTGCAATTCACTTGTCCTTCTCTTGAGTTATCCCGTTGAATTTTCTCACAGTGAGTTGGCCAGAGTGAGTCAGCTGCGGAGAGTTGTTCCATTCCGAATTAAAGTAGAGTTCCCAAGTCTTTCATGTTCCTTCCCTCCCTTGGACTAAGACATGACTTTCTGTTACTGTCCTGCTTCTTCTTCATGTTCCCATGTCTCTTAGGTTGGGTTAGGGAAGCATTGGGAAAGTCTACAATGATCCTGAGTTGAATTGCCCATAGCGAGTTCTATCACACAGTGAATTGTGGCAAGTCGGCCAGAGCGAGTCGGACATAGACCATTTTAATTATGCTAGGTATAAGTTGAGCTGAATTCTTGCTTTGACAAACTTAAGGTTCTGTTATTGTAATGGAATGTGGGAAAGACCACATAAGATAAGAGGCAGCATAGCCCTCAGCTAAATAGTGGGTGGAACAAGAGAATCGGGAAGGATCCTCCCCAGGGAGTGTTGTAATTTCAGACTTGTAAGATTGATGTTGGTCTCATGAGATAAATCAAATAATTCTATTTTACTGTAATGCTACATTGACATAATCTTGGCTGCACCTATTCAGATCTCAGGTAGAGCAACTTTAATCTTAGACTTTTGCCCAGTTGTCATCTACCCACCAGCCATTCCATCAGATCCTATTGCCATACAGAGACTTTGTGTCCTTATCCAGCAGCCCTTCCATAACTCTGTTTGAAGTCTCCTAATCAAGGAGAGGACCAATCTAGAATTAAGGAGAAATTCCCTGATAGTTATAACAATTAAATCAGTGGAACGACTTGCTTCCAGAAGTTGTGGGTGTTCCATCACTGGACGTTTCTAAGAAGATACAGGCAGCCACTTGTGTGGAATGGTATAAGGTTTCCTGCTTGAGCATGGGGTTGGACTAGAAGACCTCCAAGGTCCCTTCCAACTTTGTTATTCTGTTAAGTGTCTTCATCCCAACTGATCTTGGTAACCTAAGGACCATCACTTGAAGGATGAGGGCCTGAGCATGGTGTTGTTCCTTCCCTTGGTGTTCCTTTCCGATTTGCATTGTATCATCAAGATTATAAATCTGAAAGCAGGACAACATCACATTTCTTGGGCTATAGTTATTTTTGACTGAAGAGCAGGGTAAAAATATGCTGGAAATAAAGTCATAAATATAGACATGGCCATTTGCACAGGTGGCTTTCGAGAGGAATGAGGTTCAAATGAATTCTGCAGGAGCAATGCTATATATATAAAAGTGAAATGAACTTAACTAAACGCCAAGTACAGGGGAAATCAGCTTTAGCAGCAGAGAATTTTGACCTTTCTATCCTGCTTCACAATTTTCTCTGAAGTACCTCTGGCCACAAGAATGCTCTACTAGATAACCTTTTGCTATTCCAAACACTCACAAGAAATGTAGGCTGTGCTACCTGCCTCAGATTAGGTACAGAACTGGTACCTAATCTTTTGTTGCCCAGGCCCAGAATGGACTTCTGGAAGCGGCATCCACACAGAGAACCGGTTGTTCACATATTTGAATCCCACCACTGAATAAAAGATTAGCAGGTGAAGTTTTGTTTTCCCTTGTAGTAGTTCTGCACTGCAAAAACCCTAACTACCAGCCAGTAGCAAAGAGGCAGAGTTTCCTACATCTCTTTGCTGCCATCTGATGGTCTTCTGGATCTTTGCAATAGCCCTAAACAACATCTTAAAAACTAGCGTCAAAACTGGAGTTTGTAAGAGACTTCTTTCCTGATGTTTGCAATTTGGGAACCACGGAGATGCCACAGTAAACCCGCACAAATAAGAAAGGATTAATTTAACTGGAGGAGACATTGCCTTCGAGCTAAGGACTTTCAAGAGATGGAAGGAGACTTACTATTGCTACTTACCTCGCCCATTTGTGGGATCAGGTCCCCTCCTGATCGTTTAGACTTCAGCTCCCATCCAATGCACCCAGCAGGGCCTGTAGCAAATATTTATGGGGTTTATGCCCCCCATCCTTTCCACTTATATCAATATTCACTGCCCTGCCTCTGTCTCACCCAATTCAGTCTCTGTTTTCTATCCTTGGACCTCTGCCAGGGATAAAACATGGAAGGCTTTATATTTCCACTGGAAAAGTTGCCAGCGCTGCCACCGACCTTTCTCAGCCCATCCGGGTAATGCATGGCTTGTCTCCAGTCCTTTAAATGTCAGTTTGAATTACGCTGCTGTGATTGTGTGCACCGGGTGGAGATCGGAGGCTGAGTGGATCATCAATCTCACAGCGCTCAAAGAATAAACGACCACAGTCTTTTTCTCCTTTGAGCTGCGAGCCAGAGTCGCCAAAATAAGATAGGTCTGGAATTGTCCCACCCAGTGGGGAAGGCATCAGGGATGCAGCTGCTTTCAAACTCTTACCTTTAATGGAATCCGAGATGAAGGAAACTCCTCCACTAATAATGACCCTGAGAACAAAAGAGGTGGACCACCTATTCTGCACCAACCTCTGCCCATTCTGTCTCCTTTGAGCATCAACTGTACAGGTAGTCCTCGACTTACCATCACAATTGAGTCTGTTGCTAAGCAAGACGGTTGTTAAGTAAGCTTTGCCCCATTTTATGACCTGTCTTGTCACAGCTGTTAAGCACACACTGCAATTTTTAAGTTAGTGTTGAAAGAAAAATCTTCATCAGGGTCCAGTCCAAGCTGGGAATAAACAAAATGGAGACTGCTTTAGAAAGAAGGTTGTAGTGTATTGAAGAGCAGAGCCAGACAGAAGCGTGGCTCTGGGAAAGCTGACCACATGTAGTAGGGAGTGGTGGGTTTTTATACCTTCTTGACCCTCCCTAGTTTTCCAAAGAGTAAAAGGAAGGCGAAGAGAAATACTTTGTTATGCAAGATTCTGTTAAGGTGACCTTACAAGACAGACAGAGCCACGTTTAACATTTTAAGTGTGTGATAGGAGTGCTTTCACAAAATGGCTACCACTGTGGGTATTGCCAATCACAGAAAATGAAACCCGTCTCTTGCCCTTTTGCTTCCCAGGATAGCCACTTTGTGTGTGTGTGTTAGGCATTTGTGTGCCTACGTGTCCTTCTGGAGGGAGAGTCACATTTCCCAGGAAAATGCCAAAACATAACCTCCTGATATTTCTTAAGAATGTTTTGGGGGTTAGGAAGACCCTAAAGCATTCTTAGAAATAAAACTGAGGTATCAGGCTGAAGTTTTGTGTTTGCTATTTATTTCAAACAAAGCAGTGGAATATCAAAAACAACGACAAAAACAAAAAACCAAGAAGGACAAGGTACTGAGTTGAGGGCGTTCAAATCAGCTTCTCCTTAGAAAGTTTTATGTCTGCAAGCAAGATTTGTGTCTGCAAGCATCACGCTGGGGACATGGAGCATAAGACACAGCCAGTGACAATGAAAAAGCATTTCAGTCTCCACTGTGACATCAGTGAGTTGTCTGTGGTCTTAGCCAGCCATCTATCATCCTGGCCAGGAGATCTGGGCTAGCAGATGCAGGCAGACAGCCTGTCCTTTGATCACCCAAACTCAGACTCTTGTTTTCAGCCAGAAAAGGCTGTAAGCAACAAATCAATCAGCTGAGGGGGGAAAAAAAGGGGGGGGGACCAGAACAGCAGCCTAAAAAGAAACCTAAAGCCAAAGAGAACAAACACAGCAAGTTAAAAATAACTTCATCTTTTAGCAAGCTAAACCACCAGCTACGTTAGACAGATGTATCCTTCCTAGGGTGTTTTAGACAGAGAGACAGACAGACAAGCAAGCCCTGGTGGTGCAGTGGTTAGTATTGCAGGCTACTTTCTGCTGACTGCCGGCTAACTGCAGTTGGGCAGTTTGAATCTCACCTGCTCAAGGTTGGTTCAGAATATCCATCCTTCCGAGGTCGGTAAAATGAGGACCCAGATTGTTAGGGGCCATATACTGACTCTGTAAACCACTTAGACAATGCAGTAAAACACTGTGAAGCGGTATATAAGTCTAAGTGCTATTGGTATTGCTATCTGTGTGTGTGTGTTAAAAGCTCTACATTAGCAAGAGAGTTGCATTTAATTCCTTTACTGATCCTGGATTACATTTATTGTCATCCTCGTCAGAGGAGAGTCCCCCGTTAGTCTTGGGTACGAAGCATCAGGAGGATATTAAAAGGGCTGCAGCTTCCTCAAATGCAATGACGTGACTAAACTGATGGGAGGATTGAAACCGGGATATGACATGAGGAGCAGGACAAGGAGGAAGAGAAGACAGGTTGGTGGTGTTAGATGCAGCTGACACGCACGCTGCAGCTCATGAAAGCTTTGCCTTTTAATAAAAATGTATTAGCGGGAAAAGACAAGCCCTGTTTCATGGTCACACGGATGTTGCTTTTCTATTGGTTTTAGGGCGAGAGGGAGCGAAGGGCTGTTTTTCAGCACTCTCTGTGGGAAGCCGCTTGGAAATAATATTTGTGTTCAGCTGCAGCTGCTATTTTCCCAGTGAGTGTTTTGCAGCCGAGCGAATAAAAATTAAGGTTATCAAAGTGGGGGGGGGGGGAGGTTTCCTTTAGACAGGTTTCATAGGAGGCCCAGGCATCCCAACAGAGGGGTGAGTCTTTAAACTTCGCTGAACGGATCAGTGCTAAAAGATGTGGATTTTTTTTCTTACTAAAGGGCCTTTAAGGATCGGTCTTCCTTCCATTGGACATTTCCTTGGTTAGCATTTTATAGCAGGATGCATAAGCTGAACTCTTCCCAACCCTGAAATATCCAGCAGCTTTCAAAACCTGCCACCAGATATAATTTTTAAAGCACGACCCTTCCCATTAAATACATGGGGGTGAGCCACTTTATGTATTTTACTATCAAAATGATTTCAATTAAGTAGATCAATTAAGTAGATTTTTGGTTTCCTCCCACCCCACTCCTTCCTTGTTTTTGGAAGAACAGATTCCAACTCAAAAGCAAAGAGTTCACCTACAGCTTAAAAAGAAGTCACAAGTAGACCTCAACTTAACAACCATTTGTTTAGTGACTGTTCAAAGTTACAAGGGCACTGAAAAAATGACTTATGACTGTTTTTCACACTTAACGACTGTTGCAGCATCCCCACGGTCATGTGATCAAAATTCAGGTGCTTGGCAACTGGCTCGCATTTATGACGGTCGCACTGCCCCGGAGTCATGTGATCCCCTTTTGCGACCTTCTGACAAGCAGAGTCAATGGGGAAGCCAGAATCACTTAACAACCGGGTTACTAATTTAACTGCAGTGATTCACTTAACAACTGTGGCAAAAAAGGTCATAAGAGCTGTGGTGGCCCAGTGGTTAGAGTGCAGTATTGCAGGCTAACTCTGCTCACTGCCATGAGTTCGATCCTAAGCGGCTCAAGGTTGACTCAGTCTTCCATCCTTCCGAGGTCGGTAAAATGAAGAGCCAGATTATTGGGGGCAAAATGCTGACTTTGTAAACCTCTTAAGAGAGGGCTGTAAAGCACTGTGAAGCGGTATATAAGTCTAAGTGCTATTGCTATTCAATTGGGCAAAACTCACTTAGCAACTGTCTCACTTAGCAACAGAAACTTGGGGCTCAGTTGTGGTTGTAAGTCAGTGACTACCTGTATATTCTTAGCAGAACATTTCTGGTTTTCTATCATGCATTTGAAAAGTCTTTCCTTTTTAGTGTGCACAGCTTGATAATTGCACTTGTCACAGAACAAGAAGGATTTTTAATTTTAAAAAAAACCAGACATATGATGAATATATATCCTTATGCCACAACCTAGGGTACAGCTGCACACAAGTCTGAATTACGTATCACCGTTGTGTACTATTCCCCCATCCTTCCCCATGCTGATGCCACATTGAGCTACTTGGGGGATTCTGGGAGTTGTAGTCCCAACACAACTGAGTGGTAGCATCTTACGGACTACCACCCTAGGCACTTGGTGGCTGCTTAGCAAGCCAGCAGTGCCCTCTACCGGATGGATCCAGAACTCATTCTCTTTCCAGAGGTTGACTTCCTGGCTATTGCAAGTACCGTTTATGGTGGGTGGGCATCTAATAGAAGTTCACAATCTCGTGACATGCATGATGTCACTTCCTGCCTCCTCCCAATTTACAGACGTCTGTGACTGTGATTAGCCCATGCTCTGGGCTTTTTCCCATTTGTATTTTTACCATGATACAAAAAAGATACTGAGACTCTAGAAATAACACACAGAAGAGCATCAATGATGATTAGGGGGCTGGACGCCAAAGCGTAGGATGAACAGTTGTAGGAAGTAGGGTATGTTTATTCTAATGAGCAAAAAGACTAGGGGTGACACGATAGCAGTCTTCCAACATCTGAGGGGCTCCCGCAGTGAGCAGAGGGTCAATCTATTCTCCAAAACACGTGAAGGCAGGACAAGAAGTAATGGATGGAAGCTTAACGAAGAAATCCAATCTAGAACTAAGGAGGAATTTCCTGACAGTGAGAACAATTAATCAGAGGAACAATTTGCTTCCAAAAGTTGTGGGTGCTCTTATCACTGGAGGTTTTAAAGAGGAGATTGGACAGCCATTTGTCCAGAACGGTACAGGTTCTCCTGCCTAAGCAGGCGGTTGGACTAGAAGACCCCCCCAAGGTCCCTTCCAACCCTGCTATTCTGTATTTTTCTAGTATGGTAGTACTATGTATTTTTCTGCTGACTGCAAATTATTTTCTTAATACTCACCACCCATTTAGAACTAGCACAAAACACAGACTGCACTGCTTTGAAATGGCCCTCATTGCCAGTCCCTCTTTTGCTTCAATAACTGCGATCAGCAGATTTTTCTCCCTTACACACCCTGAAGTTCCTTTTGAATGGAGGTGGAATAAAAGGGAAATACAACTTTACCATTAGCATAGCTAAAGACGGTGCAAGCCTGCTTACTCTCGGCTTTTTCCAGGCTGCAGCCTGAAGCTGCTTGTCTTCTATGTGTAAACCAATTTGAAATGGATTTCAACCCCTTCTGCTTTGACCACAATGATAGCCCTGAAGTGTATACCCGTGCCATATTTATCCTAGCACAATTGGTAAATCCCCGTTTCTTCGTTATCCCTCCTGCACTGGTTAAAAAAATGACATGATAGTTTTTGCTGTCTCTTGAGGCAGAAGAGGAAAGTGGCAGAATTTTTGTCCATTTCAGCTGGTTAAAACAAAACAAAACAGATGCATCCTTTTATGGAGATATAGAAAGAGGGGAATCTTGGAGACTTCTGATCCAGGGAAGGCTGGCTTTGAGCAGTCCTTGAATTAACCAAAGAGAGAAGCAACCTAGAACTAAGGAGAAATTTCCTGACAGTGAGAACAATTAGTGGAACTACCTGCCTCCAGAAGCTGTGAATGCTCCAACCCTGGAAGTTTTTAAGAAGAGACTGGACAGCCATTTGTCTGAAATGGTATAGGGTTTCCTGCCTGAGCAGGGAGTTGGACTAGATGACCTCCAAGGTCCCAACTTATCATCATCATATTATTATTATTCTGTTCAAAGTTACAACGGTAATGGAAAAAGTGATTTATGACCCTTTTTCACACTTACAACCGTTGCAGCATGCCCATGGCCACGTGATCAAAGTTCGGACACTTGGCAACTGACTCATATTTATGACCGTTGCAGCGTCCCCTGGGCCACGCGATCCCCTTTGGCAACCTTCTGACAAGCAAAGTCTATGGGGGGGAAGCCAGATTCACTTTAACAACCATTACTAACTTAATGACTGCAGTGATTCACTTAACGGTGGTAAGACACATCGCAACATGGGGTACAACTCACTTAACAATTATCTCACTTGTTGTTAGTTGCGAAGTCGTGTCCGACCCATCGCGACCCCATGGACAACGTTCCTCCAGGCCTTCCTGTCCTCTACCATCTTCTGGAGTCCATTTAAGCTCACGCCTACTGCTTCAGTGACTCCATCCTCATTCTCTGTCGTCCCCTTCTTCTCTTGCCCTCCATCTTTCCCAGCATCAGGCTCTTCTCCAGTGAGTCCTTCCTTCTCATTAGGTGGCCAAAGTACTTGAGTTTCAACTTCAGGATCTGGCCTTCTAAAGAGCAGTCGGGGTTGATCTCTTCAATTATCTCACTTAGCAACAGAAATTGTGGTTGTAAATCGGAGGACTACCTATATGGAGGTGCTAAGATTGACTTTCAAACTTTCCAATAAACTACAAGGTAAAATACACAACCTGAGTCTTACCCACCACTTAACTATTAATCCCACGAAGAGACTATAACGGGAACAACAAACACACTTGGTAAGGTCAGGATTTTTTATTAACTTCTGCTATCTTATCTGCTGCAAGGCAGGAAAGATTAGCTGGAGGTCTCCACGCCTCCAGCCCAGCACTTGCCCTTTCGAACCATCTAATCTCCGAGGACTTTCACTAATACCAAAGGCAGCAGGAGAG
Organism: Azemiops feae; assembly: GCA_023970755.1. Taxonomy (NCBI): domain Eukaryota; kingdom Metazoa; phylum Chordata; class Lepidosauria; order Squamata; family Viperidae; genus Azemiops; species Azemiops feae. The sequence goes on along the minus strand of JALGBA010001124.1, from coordinate 147,313 downwards.
CTTCTGGTAGATGACCAAAAACCGACTGAAAACAAGACGCCCAGGGAAAGCTGGTGGAAAAAGAAACGGAAGAAAACCTGTACAAATAAAAAGCAGACGTTGTGTGGTGGAATTAAGGCTGTTGCATCGTTTTCCAGACCTATCTTATCAACTTCTTCCGGGTTCATTTCAGGAACAAAGGTCACTCTACCCAAGAAGGAATTATGGACTTCAAACCTCGGACTTATATTCATCAGAATGGAGGGGGAGAAAAGTCAAAAACTATTCCTGATGCTGCCTAGAAAGAGAAGCAGTCAAACGTTTTGATTTACAGACATTTGTGGACTGCTTTTCGAGCAATTTGAAGAAAGGCAGTGCTTTTTTTTTTCCGTTGAAAATTTCCTCAACCAGCTGCTGCGCCAACTTCTCTTTGGGCCAGTAATTTGGGACAATCTACATCGGAGAAAGGAGTTGGTCCTGGCTTAGCCTGGCACCTTCTAGCTATTCCTCAATGGATTTGATGTATTTTTCATACGCATCTTCAGTCAAGAGATCGTCCAGTTCAGAAGGATTATCCACAGTCATTTTGATAAGCCAACCTGTGAGGAAAAAACAAAACAAATCAGGGTTTTTTTAAAAAACAAAAACAAAACAAAAACACCAGGGCTCCTGTAGTTCGAGTAAATGCTACTCTTGGGTCCAGTGGTTTCTCATCTTAACGTTACAAGTTTTTGTTGCTGTTGTTCAGTCACTAAGTCAGGTCCGACTCTTTGCGACCCTATGGACCATAGTACGCCAGGTCTCCTGTCCTCCACTGTCTCAAATTCACGTTCATTGCAAATCAAGAAACTATCTGTAGTAAGTAGCAGATATTGCATTATTATGATTAATGCAATTACTGTGCAGGTTTTAACCAAGCTAAACCAACGGAAATCGGAGAGCTGCTTTCCTAGTTACAAACTGCCAAATCTTTGAAAGCGAGGTTGAAAGGTTGCACTTGTTCAGTCATTAAGTCAGAACTGAAGAAGCTTCTTGGATGAGAAGCGAAATGTCTTCAAGGAAAAATAAAGAAAGTCCAGTTGCCTCTTGAAAAAGCACCTTGGACCTGGATGACTGAGAACCTCCATAGACACAACCGAAGCCCCTTTCCTTTTTCATGTGTATTGTTTGGGATTGTTGTTCAGTCACTAAGCTGTGTCTGACTCTTTGCAACTCCATGGACCACACAGCCTGCTCCCCCGTCCTTCCCTGTCTCCCGGAGTTTGCCCAAATTCACCTTCATTGCATCAATGACACTATCTAACCATCTCATCCTCTGCCATCACTTTCTCCTTTTGCCTTCCATCTTCCCCAACATCGGAGACTTTTCCCAGGAATCCTCTCTTCTCATTTGGTGGCCAAAGTATTTAAGCTTCAGCTTCAGGATCTGTCCTTCCAAAGAACTCGACAGGTAATCCTCACTTAACAACCGCTCACTAGTGGCCGAAGTTACAACTGACTTCCCCAGAGCTACTTGCAACCCAATTTCAAAGTTTCCACAATTGTATACACACACCCTGCGGTTATGTGATCGCACTTTGGGTACTTAGCAAACCCAGTTTGCATTTATGGCTCTTTGCAGCATCCCATGGTCATGTGACTGTAATTTTTGGAATTTTTTGTTTGCCAGTTTCCAGTATTTACTTCCAATTTAGGGCAAAAACCACCGATCGGGGGAAAATTGAGTTCGGTTAACAATTACTGCAAAAAGGTTGCACAATCAGTCATGGTCACATGGTGACCCACTTAACGGCCACCATGACTTACAACTTACCGTTGTAAGTGGAGGACTACCTGTAATGCTTATCCCACAATACTGTTAGACAAGTTCCAATAGTATTGTTGTGATCATTCTACAAACTCCCAATGACCTCCTACTGTGACCTGATGTAACCTCCCAATCACAAGACTCATCACAAGTCCCTCACTGATGACTCACACCTGACCCATCACAGACCCTCACTTGACACACCCACACCTGAAGCCCTTATAAACAGAAGAACACTGACATCCCCTCAACTCCGCTGAAGATGTTACCTAGCCTGGTAACGAAACGTTCGGAAACCAGCCCATAAGCTCGGAGAACGAACCGTCACCCTCATCCTACCCCCGAGCTGCAGATATTTGCCACTATTGCGAATTCTGCAAACTATCATTCAGAAACTTTGGGGAAACGGGAATTCCTTCTCTTACCATCTTGGTAACAAGATTTGTTGACCAGGCCAGGATTATCAGCAAGGGCAATGTTAATGTCTGTGACTTCTCCGGTGATGGGAGAGTAGATTTCACTAGCAGCCTTCACACTTTCCAAGGCTCCAAATTCATCTGGAACATTAAAATGGGAGAAAGCTTTGGTAGAGGAATCCCAAAACGAGTGTTTCCATTTGTACGACATGTCATGCTGAAGGTGGCTGCTGGATTGATGGCAGATTCTGCATTCCCCACCCCCCGGTCTTGGTTTTCTGCTTTCTACCTGTCCATCCTTCTTCTTCTTCTTCTTCTTCTTCTTTTTTGGGTAATCATATAGTTGTATTTCTCATTGTGTTCTCTTTCATTGTTTGTTTATTGTTCTATTCTCTTCTGTTCTGTTCACGCTCTTTTCCCCCCATCCTTTTTATTATTCTAAGCCGTCCAAAGTAGCCCCAGGGTGGCAAATAAATAAATAAATAAATAATAGGCAAAAATGCCAAGTCCAGTCTGAACATCTGGCTGTATAATAAACCATAATAGGCAGCTTGGGTGCAATCCCAAAACAACTGGAGCACCACTTAAACACCTTCAGCATCAACAAATTTATGATCCATCAATTGGAAAAAGCGGCTTTACTCAGATATCTGAAACACCATCAAACATCCACATGGGCCTATCCCAGATCCTTGGGAAGGACTCCATAGGTGGACAAAAATGCGAACATCTGGCTAATTGTGCAACGAACCATAATAATAACAACAACTGTAAATCTGCAGCCATGCAAACAATCTAGCTGAGCTTGTCCTATCAACAGAAGCTGGTAGTAGCTTAGCAGGGTGTTCACCCTCTATCTGGAGAAGATTTAAAGCTGCATGTATTTGGGGGATAGGAGGGTACACACAGCCTTGCTAAATCGGGAAAGAACTCCACCTGTAATTTTATTCTTCAAAGAACTTTTACTAGGTTTTCCTGAAGCAGCTATCATTTTGGAAACAGCAGTCCTTCAAAACCTGTTTCTGCCTGGCATCTTGTAGGGCAAGGAACTGGGGGCAGGGTGGGAATAGGTCTGTTATTCAGAGTAGAGAAAAAGAAATCTTTTGGCCACACCTGTATCCTTAAAAAAAACAAACTTAAAAGTAACTTTATTCACCCAAAGATAACATTGCTGCTTAATTAACATCTACTTTTGGGAGAGACAAGGTTTTCTTTTTAAACACTAAAAACGCTTACCTTGTTTGTTCAGCTTTGTTCCAATTTCTGGAAGACTGCAATAAACAACATCCCCTAGTGCTTCCTGAAAGGAAAAGTTCCTGCATCAGCAATGACTTAAGAGAAGTGGATACCGCTGTAGAAAATTTGAGCAATTTCGTGGTGGAATTTAAGCAGGAAAGAAGTCCACGCACCTCCCATCTTTTGCAACGTGGACAGGGAAGCCCAACACCTGACTCCAAATATGAGAAGCTTTCTTGCACTTCTCATATTGTCCTTAAGAAAGAGAGCCAGCTGGGAGCCAGTTTGGTTTAACGGTTAAGGCTCCAGGCTGAAGAGTAAGAGACGGTGAGTTCGAGTCCTGTCTTAGCAATAATGAAAGCTTGCTGAATGACTTTGGGCCAGTCACCAGGAGACTGGGAGTTCAGGTTCCATCTTAGCCTTGAAAGCCAACTGGGTGACTTTGGGTCAGTCCCTCTCTCTCAGCCCAACTCACCTCACAGAGTTGTTATTGTGGGGAAAATAGGCGGAGGAAGGTGTGTTTGGCACCTTGAGTTATTTGTAAAAACAATTAAAGTGGGATAGACACAAACAAACTAACGAATGAAGTCTGGAAACAGCCTTCAGAACTGCAACTTGCAGAATTCTTCACCAATCTAGCGGCCCCCAGCAGAGGTTATTCGCAGCAAGCAGGAAGTGTTACGTTATTCACAAACATAAGAACAGCCGCTGCCATTCAGAAAGTGTTGCGGACCCACTTGGACAATGTCAGGTTGACTTTGAAAAGCTGACCTAACAAACAGCCTTTGCTTCTCTCCTGGTGAATTCACCACTTTTATCAAATATCCAGAAGAGGAACCACAGGATTGCTGGAATTTCCATCACAAGATGTGCCTTATAATAATAATAATAATAAAGTTGGAAGGGACCTTGGAGGTCATCTAGTCCAACCCCCTGCTCAGGCAGGAAACCCTATATCATTTCGGACATGTGGCTGTCCAGTCTCTTCTTAAAAACATCCAGTGTTGGAGCATTCACCGCTTCTGGAGGCAGGTTGTTCCACTGGTTAATTGTTCTAACTGTCAGGAAGTTTCTCCTCAGTTCCAGGTTGCTTCTCTCCTTGATTGGTTTCCATCCGTTGCTTCTTGTCCTGCCTTCAGGCGCTTTGGAGAACAGCTTGACTCCCTCTTCTTTGGGGCAGCCCTGAGATATTGGAAGACTGCTATCATGTCACTCCTCGTCCTTCTCTTCATTAAACTAGACCTGCCCAATTCCAGCAACCGTTCCTTATATGCTTTAGCCTCCAGACCTCTAATCATCTTTGTTGCTCTTCTCTGTACTCTTTCTAGAGTCTCAACCTTGGCTGCATGGACCCCTCAAATATATCTTTCACACCTCCCAGATCCTCACTCCCTTGGCCAAAATTGTCAGAAATTAACAGCATCACTGTCACCAGTTTAAGATGAAAGCATATCAAAACATCTGCCCTGAAAACCCTAAAATGAGATTTGGGGGAAATATGTAGGATGTCTTGGCCCAATCCTATTTTGGATCGCTGCTCAGCCAACTGAAGCCTTCGTCCTCTCCACAAAAACGTTAAGTACAGATAGTCCTTGACTTACGACCACAATAGAGCCCAACATTTCTATTGCTAAGTGAGACATTGGTTAAATGAATTTTGCCCCATTTTACGACCTTTCTTGCCGCAGTTGTTAAGTGAATTGCTGCAGTTGTTAAGCTGGTGACACAGTTGTTAAGCGAATCTGCTTTCCTTGTTGACTTTGCTTGTCAGGTCGCAAAAGGGGATCACATGACCCCGGGACACTGCAACCGTCATAAGTACGTGCCAGTTGCCAAGCGTCTGAATTTTGATCACGTGACCACGGGGATGCTGCAACGGTCGTGAGTATGAAGAACAGTTTTTTTCAGCGCTGTTGCAACTTTGAACGGTCACTAAACGAACTGTTGTAAGTCAAGGACTACCTATATTGCTCCTGGTAATCTAAAGACTGCCTGGTCCTTTCTTACATTATGAATGTATTTTCTCCAATGAACCAAAGAGAAACTAATAGAAACATTGAGGCATATTATTTGCCCTCAGCTTCTAAGTTTCTTGGGATGAGGCCAAGCCAGTGAGGCAGGAAGAGGGCAGAGCCGGGGCTGTCAATCATGTTTTCCAGGCAAGCTCTGAGGTCCAAGTCCACAAATTGGCTTTGCAGGCAGAAATGGCAGTTAGGGCAATCAAGAAATCAAAGAGCAAGGCCAACCGACAATGCCAAGAACCAGGGAGGGTTAAAAACAGTACCTGTGCAAAGTTGCTAATTCCTATCGTTCCGATACCGTTTTCAACGGAGATCCATTCGTGCTTGTCTGTAAACTGACGAGCTTAAAAAAAACAAAAAAACGGGTCAGTTTTAAGGCCCTGTATTTGCATATCCCTTTGCAATCCTACTTATGCTCTTCTAGTATGAACCCCAAAACTGAATCTTGAGCTAGGAAACTCCTTTTTATGTAAGGCGTAAAGTGGCAAATCCTATTTAAGAATTATTTTTTTAGGTATTCGTATCTGCTTAGGTTATACTTCAATGCTCTTTCCCTGTCTGATCAGTCAAACTTTGTCAAACTTTCAACCTATGCTGGACCCGGCTTTTGCTTTCTACATTACTCATAATATTATTCCCCTTCTGCACGTACAGAAGTTATTTCCATACTTGCTTCATTGTTATACATTATGAGGATGAATATTATCATTAATGTGCAAAGGGCTAGCAGCTCCTTGAGAAGGGTCTAATCCTGGTAAAGGTGGAAAGAGAGAAACAAAGGGAATAACCACAGCAAAGTAGATGGATTTGATTACAGTAGTGAAGGGAACACTATGGAAAGAGATGAAGGATCAGGTGGGGGGGGGGGCAGATCATCTTGGAGAAGACCCCAATCTCACTAACTTTTCCAGAAGGGCTTGAAGATATAGCTCTGCATCAGGTCTGGGAGCCAGTAGAATTATGGAAACTGTGACAGGGATGTATTGTTTCTCATGTACGGGCTGTACTCTCCCAGATTATTTTATTGTTTTAATTATTTTTAAGGTTTGTTTTGGGGCTTTGTTATTTCTACTTGTGTATTGTTTTAACTGTATGAGTTGCCCAGTGTGAGTATACACTACTACCTATGTGAGGGGGGGGGGCTAAGAAATTAACTATGAGGTGGCTATAAGTTAAAACTGAACTGGTGGCACAGAATCGATCTGTTTGTAAAACCTGTCAAATATTATGCAAATGCACACATTTCACTCATATTCAACATAATAGTAGAAAGGGATAAATAAGGCACTAAATAATAGAAAGCAAGCAAGCAAGCAGATATTTTGTTCTCCTAACACAATCGAACTCCCAACCAATACTTTTTTCTTCACTGTCCTGCCCTCTTTTTTTTTTTTTTTTGCACTATTTCCTTTCCAGATGATACAATTCCACAACTACTGAGCACATTCAGTTCTCTCTGGACCAATTTGCAGGAGATACCATGGGCATCCCCGGTTGCATTTTATTGCAAAAATATTATTAATATAGCTATCTTGCTAACCCACATAAGGTGTTTGTCTTTATAGAATCACAGAGTTGAGAGGGGCCATTTTGGTTTGATTAAGGCCAACCTCATCAAGGCTGGAATTCAACTGAAATCATCCCTAAGAAATTGCAATCCAACCTCTGTTTAAACCTTTGCAGGGATGGAGAGACCACCACTTCCCTTAAGCAATGGTTGGAAGACCTGAAAGACCAGGTCAGGGACAAATCATCATGCAGATTATCTAGGTCAGAGGTCCCCAACCTTTTGGGCACCAGGGACCGCTTCCGTGGAGAGAGGTTTTTCCACGGACCGGAGGGTGCATGATTTTGTGTGCTGCCTGCATCTCATGGATGGGGCTTTGCTTGTTTATGCGGCCCGGTTGCTGGCATGCCGCGCGCAGCCCGGTACCGGTCCACGGACCGGGGGTTGGGGACCCCTGATCTAGGTGATTGCTAGGAGTCAACAGCAACTTGATGGTACATAATCACTATCAAATTGGCCTTATTCCTAAGTTTTCCAAACTTTGCATAGGAAACTCCCTTCAAAATTTGGTAAGTCCTAGCAAGTCTTCTCCCATGACTCATAGCTAAAAGTTAAATATTTCCAATTCTCTGTCTCCTTTACTTTAATCCCACGTTACTGGACGCACCACTGAAAGCAGGACCAAAGAAGTACAAAGATGGTCTATATACACGTAGATCTTGCACAAGAGCATTGTTTACAAAACCCAGTTAATGCCTCAGGATCCACAACCAGCCCCCTTTTTGCTTTTCAACAATCCCATGGGATACTTTGAAATCCCGTGGCATGCCAGTGCCATAAATCCAAAGAAAGTAATTATTTACCGTTTGATTAAATTGTTAGCCCGCCTTTAATACTTTATAAACAGCTCAGGGCCACAAACATCCCTAATACTACTTTCTCCTTCTATTTTCCCCACCACAACAACCCTGTGAGGTGGGGTTGGGCTGAGAGAAAGGGACTTGCCCAAAGTCACCCAGCCCAATTTCTCCAACAAGGTTTCAGCACCCCTGCAGGATGAGGGGCAGCCTGGAATCCAGAGTTATGTATTGGAAAGGGGGGGGGGGAATACACTGAACAATGCACCTTCCTGGTAACGTTTTGCGGCTTGAAAGACTACTAAACATGACATTCGCTCTACATCAGAAGCTCAGCCTTGACTGGAAGGAAGGCTTGATGAGGCTCCGCGGTTAATTTGTTTTTCCACCCCGCATTGCACAACGGGCCTGTCCAGGAAACCAACTGCCTGGGTGCGCTTGCCCCACGCGTGAAAGCAAAGGGCCTCGGCTTCCAGGAAGCGGGTTCCGCTTCGGATTCAGGGGAAGCCTGATCCAACTCCAGGCATCCCCCCCCCCCGAAGCGTGCAAATCAGCCCGCACCGAGCTGAGCTGCAAGAGCCGCGCGCCGGGGCTGCCCGGCTGCCGGCCCCTCGCTCCGACTCAGCGCGCTCCGAGCCGTGCAGGGAAGCGGCGGGGCCTCCGGCTTAGCGCACCGGCGCTCGGGCTTTGGGGGCGATCGCTCGGCCAGGCTGGATCCGCAGCAGGGCGGGCTGGGTGCCTCCCGCCGCGCTCCGGCGCCCGCCTCTCCTTGCAATGGCGCAGGAGGGCTCCGCTTCCCCGGCCGCCCCCTGGCCGCCACTCACCGGCGAGCAGCAACGCGGGGCTGGTGCAGAGCCGCCGGGCCTCGGGGCTGCTGCGGACACCGCCGCCGCTGCTGCTGCTGGGCCAACCCAGCCAGGATCCGCCGGGCCGGAAGGATCCGCGCGGCCCGGCCGCCGCGCCAAGCCCGACCCTCCGCAGCGCTCGCCAAGCCGCCGCCGTCGCCGCCACTGCCATCGCGGGGCCGCTCCGCGGAGAGGCGGCCCGGGCCAGAGGGCAAAAGCAGCCGGGGAAGAGGAGGGGAGGGAGGAGGCGGGCCTTCCCGGCCCGAGGGGGCCTGGCCGGGCGAGGGGAAGGGAAGGGAAGGGGTGCCGCGCCGGGCGGAGTCGCTGCGCGCCGCTGCGGAGAGCTTTCCTTTTTTTTTTTTCCTCCTTTGCCCCGCGCGGTGCGCTCTGGAGTGGAAGGACTACAATTCCCCTCTTCCCCGGCCTGCATAGGGGAAGAATCTGGGGAGAAGCTGTGGGGGGGGGGGAGGTTGGAGAAAGTGCCAGGATTGACCCCACCGGAGAGGTTTTCTTACATTTTCTTAAATTTTTTGACCCCACCGGAGAGGTTTTCTTAAATTCAGAAGGAACACCACTAGAAAAAGTTGAAAGGATCACGCACCTCGGTTCTAATTTACACGAAAGCTGGGACATGACCGCTGAAGTAAAGACAAGGATAGAGAAAGCTCGAACAGCATTCTTCAAAATGAAAAAGGTCTTCTGCAGTCACGACATAAGCCTAAGATTGTCAGATGCTATATTTTTTCTATCCTGCTCTATGGAGTAGAGAGTTGGTCTCTGACAGAAGGCCACCTGAAGAGACTAGAAGCATTTGAAATGTGGATTTACAGGCGGCTGTTACGTGTAAGCTGGGCTGACAAAATCAGAAATGAGGAGGTTTTAAGCCGCCTGGGAAAGCCAAGGGAAATCATCAAAACAATTAAAAAACGAAAGTTAGAATATTTCGGACATGTGATGCGACACCCAGAAAAATACGGAATACTCCATTTAATCCTCCAGGGAAAGATTGAAGGCAAACGAGGTCCAGGCAGAAGAAGAACATCATGGCTTCAAAATCTAAGGGACTGGTTTGGACAAAACTCAGCAGCACTTTTTCGTGCGGCTGCTGATAAAAACAGGATCGCCAACATGATCGCCAACGTCCGATAACGGATATGGCACAAGAAGAGAGGTTTTCTGTTGGGTGCTGTGTGAATAGCAACACACAGGGAGAGAGGCAGCTGCAAAACTGGAAAAGTTCCCCTTTTGGGGGGGATGGCGACCCCCCCAGCCGGCCTTCCCTGAGCTCAGCGAGGAAGCTGGACAGAGTCAGATCTGGTTAGTGGACCAGGATGGAAAGCTCAGCAAGCAGGTTGTGGAGTTGGGCCAGAAACCTGGGAGGTTATGGCCAACCAAGTCCTTCAGGAATCTGAGCATGGATATAGATGCCAGCAGTCAAGCTGGACCTGAGAATGCTTTGCTAGTCTTCAGTGGCGATAAACCTTTTTTTTACTTAAGTTGTTTCGGTTCTTACCAGTTTTTGTTTTTTAAAGCAGTTCGCTCCAGTAGATTGCCACATGTCTGTTTTCCTTAGAAAACCTGAACAAACATCCGTTTTTGTTCTCTGGAAAGTAGCTTGGAAATCCCAGACAAAGCATTTTGAGGAATTATTTTAGCTAGAGAAAAAATGGGTGGGAGATGTATGGCTCACTTGCCATACTGCCAATCCATTTCTCCAAGAAGGGGTATTTTGTTTAATCTTTTACATTTGGGAATTATAATTATTAGGCCTGTAGTGGAAAATGTGATATCAAAAGGACTGTTTTTCTTCTTCATCTTTTCAATTTCTAGGACCTTCCACTCATACGTGATGATATTTGTATGAGAGCCAAACATTTCCATGGGGAAAATTTTACAGGAATATGAAACGTGTCAATTGCAAATTGATATTGCAATTGCAAATTTTTAATTAACTGAGTTGCAATTATGCTTTAATACTTAACATTTATTATATCACACTGAGAAATAGGGACAGGAAACAGCCATGCAAACCTTATAAAGGAATCCTGTTCTATATAGCTTAAGAAAGTATTTATATATCTATAGCAAAATACACATTCAATTATTACAGATCAAATCGAAGCTTTTGATTCCTAAAAATGAGCTCCCGTTTTCTACCACAGCATTTCACAAACCCAGAAATCACAACATTTACAAGTTAACCACACCAGCTACAAATCCACATGAGAAGCAAAATCTTGGCTGAACCATTATATGTCATTCCCAGATGCTTGCAGCTGCTTGCCACAAACTGGAACGTGGTCATTTTTATATTTAATTCCAAGAAAACTGCACATTTTCTTCAGCATGAGGTCCACTATCTCTTCTTCTTCTGAAGCCTTAAAAAAAAAAAAATGTTATGAGTGTTATAATGCTGGATTGCTAAAAACAAAATAAATAAAAATAGAGCAGTATTTCTCAACCTTAGCAAAAATTTAAGATGCACGGACTTCGACTCCCAAAATTCCCTAGCCAGACGGCTGAATTGACAGTGAATTGATGCCACAAGATCAAGAAAAGAGAAAGATTCATCTTGCAAATCAAAAGGTATTATTTAATGCAGAGCATCCTACCCTGATTAATACATCCACGTGTATTAAACGCCAACCACCCCCAGGCAGTATAGCCAATGACTAGCCTATCTAGGACCAATGGAAGCTGTAATTCAGCATGTGAGAACTTACCATGGGGAAAATCAGCAAACAAATAGCCCTTGATTTATGACTACAATAGGGACTGGAAAGCCAAGCAGCTGTTAACCAGACTCAATTTTATGACTTTTTTTTGTTAAGCAAATCACCACTTTGTAAAGTGAAGCATAGAGTGAATGCTTGTCCCACTGATTGCTTGTTGGAAGCCTGCTGGAAGGGTCTCAGATGGGGATCACATGAGCCCAGGATGCTGCAACTGTCGTAAATACGTGCTGGTTGCCAAAGGTCCAAATTTTGATCACATGACCATGGGGATGCTGTGACGATTGCAAGTTGCTTTGTTCAGTGCCATTGTGACTTTGAACAGTCACTAAACGAATGGTTATAAATCGGGGACTTCCCGTATTGAGATTCCCTCCTACTGCAGGTGACTGTCTTGACCTCAAGAGTGACCCGCCTTTTGGTGAACGGCATGGTCACTTCACTGGAGAACAGACAAGGATGGGCTGCATTGGACGGCAAATAATGCCAGTTGAAGCCCCAGCATGATTTTTCAGGATGCTCATAATATACGTAAGTCCTACCCCCAAAATAAGCGCCAGTTAAGATCCTCAGCCAGACGGACACATAGTACCATAATTTTCCCCCCAAAATAAGACCTAACCAGAAAATAAATCCCAATGCATCTTTTGGAGTAAAAATTAATATAAGACCCGGTCTTATTTTTAGGGAAACACAGTATATCCATTTTCAGCCATGCAACTGGTTTTTCCCCCCTCTTTTTTTCATTATTTCCTTCAACAAAATGGCAGAAAAGCATTCTTCCCATCTGAGAGAGTTCCACCATCCACACACCGGGTGGTCAGAGGCCCCCAGAATCGACTTTGGGACTTTCTCAGGTCTCCTTGAAACTGAGCTGAGATTCGATGAACAAACCTGATAATGTTTCTGCTCCTCGCTAAAAGCCACCAGGATGACAGAAATGAAGAGGTTCAACACCACAAACGTCATGAAGATGATGCAGGAACCGATCAAGAAGGAGCCCAAGATAGGATTGTAATCCAAGACCTGTAATTCGAGAAATGTTATTAGTCTTATGGAAAAAAAAACATAGAAGAAAAACAACTGTTTTTATAAAGCTGCTTAAAAGCTCTGGGCAGGACAGTAGCTGCTGCGTGGCCTGGAGGCAGCTGAGATTTTGATTCTGCTAGCAAACAGGAACAGGAAGCTAGCTAACCTGGGTACATTGAATAGACCTATTTCAATGCTTATGATTTTATTTCCCTGTACAATTTTTACAGTTGAATAAGTAAAACAAATATTTTTGATCTGGCATAACAATAAGTAAAATCTGTTTTTTAAATCCAGTACATACATACATGTATACATCATCATCATCATCATCTTAGCTATTGTCTATCCACTGTAGGATGAAGGCCTCTTCCGCATGTTTCCAACCAATACGGTCCTGAGCTTTCTTTTGACAATGGGACCCGCAATACTTGCTGATGTCATCGATCCATCTTCTTTTAGGTCACGTTTTTTATCAAATGGGATCTATTCTACGACTGCCATCAGTTCCTTCTCCCTATGTGACCAGCCCATTTCCATTTCAATTCTTTTACTCTCTTGACGATATCGTATACTTTTGTTTGTTCTCTAATCCATCCATCCATAAAACCCATTCTAATGACAAGAAGAAGCTAACTCAGCTTTCTGTAACCAGATTATCTTCCATTTATGAATTTAAGCTCCCAAAATTCTCAACAGTGGCTAAGATGACTGGGTAACTCATGAGTCCAGATAGTTGCAGGATATCAAATTGGAGAGACTTAATGCTGTACTGGGTACAACGCTTTGCATGTGTGTGCAAAAGTAAGCTTTGCTGTATGTGGTCAGGATGCATAGATTTGCACCCCAAGTTAGTCTATATTTTTTTTTCCTTGATACGTTTTTCTCTAGATTTAAATCATAGGTTCCCTTCTGATAAGATCAGTCCACATTTCTCCATGCTCTAAATGAAATAATCACTGTTTGATATTTTCATTTGATTGACCTTATTTAGAAAGTATCATACCTCTTCATAGTTGAAAATTCCTAACTGAAGGCTGACCATAGTCTCAGCAGAATCAAACAGAGTCTTGTATGAATTCAGTTTCCAGCCATATATTAGATTTGTCTGCATTTAAAACAAATTAAAAAAAAACACAACTTAGATGCCAGGCACTTTATTTTCTCCATAATGTCTACTGCTCGTTTTTTGTTCTGACAGAAATATATTCTGAGAAGATGGAATAAGTTTGAACCTCTCTGATGGGAAATGCTTCTGATTAATTGATGGGCAAGGCAAATATAACTCCGTATAATAAATAGTAGCTGAATTGTTTAACCAGCCTTCCCTCAGCTATTGAAGCTCCTTAGTGAACTTTGAGCCAGTTGCCCTGTCTTAGCGCACAAACAACCTAGTAGTTGCAGGGAAAATTTGGGGGGGAAATGAGTTCCTGGAGTAAGGTCATGAAACTAATGAATGGATGAAATTAATGAATAATGAAAAAAAGAACTGTTAGTGGGCTGGTGAACAGGAAAGTCAAGTAAGATACCAGCTGCCATTAAGCAGTTTACACAGGCCCTCCTATTGCTCAAATTTCACCTGGTATGGAGAAAATAGAACAATCATGCCTCCAGAAGTTGTGGGTGCTCCGTCACTGAAGGTTTTAAAGAAGAGATTGGAAAACCCTTTGTCTGAAATGGTACAGGGTTTCCTGCCTGAGCAGGGGGTTGGACTGGAAGACCTCCAAGGTCCCTCCCAACTCCGTTATTCTGTTATTCTTTTATACTGCTAAAACATGGACTAATTCTGCCGATAATCACCTCAAGCCTGATAATGGAAGGAGCTTCTCCATAAGGCCAGATTCCTCAACACACTGTCTCGTGGGCACCTTACAGTTTAACTTCCATAATGCTCCAACTTATTATCTTCTTTTGTGGGTCAGACAGGATATTGTAATGGAGCTCACAAGTTGATTTTGGACCAGCCCTACCTTCCTGAACTAACGCATAAAAATGTTGCCCCGGGAATAAAAAGAAGGTACATGTAACTTTTGAGTTCCCAGAAGAAAGGTAGACTAAAAATGAGTATTATTTAACACAACATTTAATTTTAGGACATTTCCACATAAGGATTCTGAACCGGTTTGAAATCAGTTGCAGTTCTATCTTGGTGTTGGAGAAGTAAGCTAGTTTATTTCCAAGCTGTAGTATAACAGTGTTTGCAAAGGCTTAGGATGGGATCCTAACATCCAGTTCTGCTCAGGATTTGAAATTTTTTTGGGGGGAAATGGTACTCTGTTTTGTTCTAGAGTTCTCTGCTTTATGAACAACCCATATAGATGCTATCTAAACGGAATAAACAAACATGCAAGCAGGCTCAGTCTGGCTGAGTATAGGCTTCCAGAATACTCACAGCGATGGAATAAGCTAGGAACATGATGATAATCACGGTGGCAAATCCTGATATGTCCCCCCAGGCTCTTCGCAAGGTGGAGGTGATCATGTTCAACTTGGGGTTGAGTCTCAACAGGTGCCAAAGTTTCACGGTGGAAAGAAGCACCAGGAACGCAATCAGGTAACCCAGCACTGCATCCACCGTAGCTGTTTGATTGAAGCTCACAAACCTAAGAAAATTCAGGGATTGGAATAAGCTGGTATGTGGCAGTGAGGAGGGCAACCTTGGAGCCTTGCTTCTGGGAACTGCCCTATTTATGCTCCCTATTTATCTACTCACATTTGCATGCTTTTGAACTACTAGGTGGGGCAAGTAATGGGAGCTCACCCTATCATACAGTACTTGAGTCTCCAATTGCCAACTTTCTGGTAGACAAGCCCAATGTCTCAACTGCTCAGCCACCGCACCCCACAACTATCCTACATCTTTCTAATAGAAGAAAAACTCATTTGATTATTGACTTATGTTTGTTTCACCTGCATATGCAAAGAAATTTTTTCCCTGCATTTACCTTAAAGACATTCTCATTCAGTCTGACTGGAACAGAAATTACTTTTCTGTTAATGAATTTTTTAACCTCACAAGAGGAAAAATGATACATGTGTGTATATTAATCAGGGCAGTGTAAGGTTTTACACAGGACAAAGAGGCAGCATTGCTAGTAGGTGTGTATGAACGTCCTGTCTTCTATGACTTAATTTTCTTTCCAAGAATCTGCAACTTCCCCAGTTTCTCACACTTCAATCAAATCATCATGGCAGACATTTAGAAATAGTTTCTCCAAGTTTTTTCCCCCAGCCAGGAAACAAAGAGTAGCCAAGCAGGATGCACATGGTAGAAAGACACCAGCAACAAAAGAAAACAAAAGAAAACAAAACAACAACAATTAAGAGAAATCTCTTCTGCCACCTCTTTTGCAAAAGAAAAAAACTGGATGAAATATTTTAGTTTGCATGTATAAACTACAGACACACAAATGCTTATTGAATGTATTTATAAATCATAATAACCCTGATTCTTAAAAGGGAAAGTCTTGCTATTAACAGATTCTCCTCCTTTGGTGGGACAGTGCATTTAGCAAGTGTCAGAGCATCAAACATACTCATCCTTATGTTCCTGATAGTAACTGATGTCCCTTAAGCCCAAGATCATCCTCCGAACAAAAACAGACAGGGCACTCCAGCTGATCAAGATGATGGCCAACTCCAGGAGGTTCCATTTGCTGTGGAAATAATTCCACTTCAGAGCCCGCAAGATTTTCCCCTGTTGGAGCAAGATATTCAGTTTTCAGTAGTACAATCTGTGAGCAGTGGGGAGAAAAGGCAGCATTTATAACTCACTGGAGTGCAATGCAGTGTCATTTAGATGATTATAGACAAGTGCAGATGTATTGGTCAATTTTATTTATACACTAGGCAGCCCATGAGCAACTGACTCATTGTTTCAGAGATATTTCCTTACCTAAACAGACAAACAGGCAGGCAAAAAAGCAGAGGCGGAAGGAGTAATTTCTGACTTCCTGCTGGCTTGCCCACTGACTATCCTTGTAGGAAGCTGGCAGGGAATGTCAGAAATTATGACCACATGACCATAGCTGACCGCAGCAGCACTGAATCAGTCACAAATTTCAATTCTATAGGAGTCATGAATCCCAGATTCTGGGCGCATTCTGTAAGCTGGCCCATTTGAAGTACATTGATTCAAATGCTGTTGCCTGTGATATTTTACCCAGTTGAAGGTTACAAACCATCAAACAGACCTGAGACTTTTAGTACATATAGATATTATCCATCTTCATTTTTATTTTTCAAAACAGAACCGATTATCATGCTGTTTTTGCAAAACAAAGGACTGGGACTGGATGGGAAGATAGATGGGGAATACAAGCACAGCTTGTGACAACTGGAAACAAGGAAACCACATTCTT
The DNA here is from genome assembly GCA_023970755.1 of Azemiops feae. Lineage (NCBI taxonomy): Eukaryota > Metazoa > Chordata > Lepidosauria > Squamata > Viperidae > Azemiops > Azemiops feae. Next base: position 130,523 of record JALGBA010001124.1, on the reverse strand, counting down.
CCTTTGCCAGATAGCTCTGAAGCTGAATCCATGATTATTTATCAGTTCAAATTCTTAGCTTAGATCTTCTTTAGATGTGCATCCTATGATGCCATTGTAGAGGAAGCCCTGCAGAGTGACGTCACTGCACATGACTAGATGTCGCAAAAGCGCATCTTATATCTTGCTTGCTGGCAAAAATCTAATTGGCAAATACCAGCCAAGATCAGACTGGCTACAGCCCGTTTTTCTTGCAAGGTATCATTAATTAATTGATTGCCATTATACTTCTGCTTGAATTTTTTAATTTTTATTTTTTTTTGACAATTTGTTTATGCCCATTGGCTTTGCTGTCTATAAACCAGACACCTAGGACCTGGAACCTGGTCAGTTTGGTAACAAAGTAATTGCAGGCCTCCTATTCAACCCAGCAGAGTTCCTCTTACCTGCTCCACCATGTAGTAGATAACAAAGAAGAAATAAATTATTTCTGCTGCAACAACAAAGATATGTAGACCATCGGTGTATGGATAAAGGCGGATGCTTTGCAATTCTGCCCGTGGAAAGAAAGCCCCTAAAAAAAATCAAAAGCAGGAGTTAGTTGTACAGAAATAGTTGTTATCTGTAAACAATGGCAAGGATTGGAAAGGTAGATTCATATCTCTTTGTTTATGCATAAGGAAAAAGAGGTCTCCCACAGATACAAGGTGTGAGAAGCTCCTTAGGAAGGTTGGGAATCGCTTTATGTACAGTTCAGACATGTTGTGTTCGAAATGTGTTCTTTCATTGATTAGCATCAATTGACTCACCTGTAATCTAGTTAAGCATGCTTAGTAGCTCTATATGTACTATATAACATTTCATGTTATCCGATAATATTCTCAGCTTGATCTTGTTAGTGTCCAATTGCATATTCAATAGGTGTGGTTCCCATATTATAACGAGTTTTAAGGTTTTCCACTTTGGGGGCAATTCTTGTCTCTGGCCAGTTTGAGCCAGTTCTTATCAGAACGTCTCATTCTTGGTTGTTACTTCAAAGAACTAGAGAGGTTAATCAAAGGCACTCATTGTTGCTGAAAATATTATTCCAAGAGGAATAATATTTAGTTTGAAGGATTTACATGGTTGCAGCCACTTTTCATAGCCTTTGCAGCTGCCCAAACAAACAGACCAAACCTAATTCTCAAATATCCTTAAGACATCTCTTTCTTTAGCCCACCCTGAAATTGCAGTGTTTTTTTTTTTTAAGATGTGATGACGTCCCACAGCGATGAGGGAATTCCCCAGCAGCCTTAGCAGCTATAAAAAAAAAGTCTATTCTTTGTGAGATTAAAAGCAGGAATGTGAGAACTCATGCTGAGCTGAAACGATAGAAAATAAAAATTGCTATCCTGGCCATTCGGTTTCTGCACAAGGTTGATTTGGATGATCAGTACCAAAGCAGGCAGGTGGAATGGACGTATCTCATTCCTTTGGCTCTGAAAGGCTTGTTCTGTGGTTTTGCTAGTGTTGAAAACTATTTCATGGAACCTGCAAACCGTCTTGTCATGTGAAAGCTGAGATCAATGACAGACTTTGGCCTCAACAACAGCAGTGCTCACGTGGACAAAGCCTTTCCCTGCCTCCAGATCATATTCAACTGCAGTCTTGGTTCAGTGGAGTTTTTTAGTGTGTGCTCTGCCACCTGCAGGCCACAGTTCTAGATCAGGACAGTTCAAGTCATGCAAATTGTATCGGCAGGACATATAAACCTACACAGACCAAATGCTGTGGTCTTGATGATGTAGTGGTTTCATCTTGGGCTTTAGGTGGACTAAAGCATGGACAGTGTCAGGAAGCTTTTTGCATTATTCAAGGAGATGAAAAAGGAGCATAGGTTTATACTGCCTTAACACTCTGCATGCTCCAAAGCATGTTTTGGAAAAAGAATCCCCAGCATTGCTCCAAGGAGCCCTGGTGGTGCAGTGGTTAGAATGCAGTATGGCAGGCAAACTCTGCCCACCGCCTGGAGTTCGATCCTGACAGGATTCAAGGTTGACTCAGCCTTCCATCCTTCTGAGGTTGGTAAAATGAGGGTCCAGATTGTTGGGGGCAACAGGCTGACTCTGTAAACTGTCTAGGGAGTGCTGTAAAGCATTATGGGGCAGCATATAAATGTGCTATTGCTATTGCATAGCCCTAATCTCAAAACCTGAGGAAGACCCTGGATGAAAGTAAGACATTGGTAATGGAAGATAGGAAAGACCTCGAGAGACTAGACAAAGGGATGCTACTAAGGGAAAGGACAGATAAGAGACACCATAGCCCACAACGGTAGAGTGGGCAGGGCAAAGAGGATCAGAAGAAACCCTCCCGAGTTTCTCAAGCTATAAAGGAGATGGGGAGAGAACTGTACTTTCAGTCTTGCAAGATTCTGTCAATCTAGCTTTACAAGAAAGTAGAATTAGTTCATCTGGTTGTGATTCCTACCTGGTGTATCCCACAAGAGCGCCATTGCAATTCTGAAAGTACAATTCTCCCCTCTCCTGACTCTTTTACTCCAGGGAGTAAAGGAGGGTCTCTAGGGAGGGTCTCTTCTGAGCCTCTTGCCCCTCATACTATCCAGCTATCGGCTATTCTTAGTGCACTTATTTCCCTTACCAGGGGTAGGCAATCTTGGCTCTTTTATGACTCGTGGACTTCAACTCCCAGAATTCCTGAGCCAGCATGGCTGGTTCAGGAATCCTGGGAGTTGAAGTCCACCAGTCATAAAAGAGCCAAGATTGCCTATCCCTGCCTTAAGCCTTTCTCCAAAGGCAGAGAGGATGAGAAGGCATCAAATTCTGTTCTTCCCCTCTCCAGTGGTGTAATCAGGAATGACTTCAGAGGACAGTCCAAAAGATCACGATGATCTGAAACTCCACCAGTCATGATTTGTATGTGTTGTAATCTGGCAGCATTAGGCACCCTGAATGTCTCTTAAATTATCACATGGCCTACATAGATTCTGGTCTAAGACCTCCAGCTCTCACCTAAGGCGTTGGTTTCAAACATCAGGCTTATGATGCAAAACAGGTTCACGTTTGCATTGTAGACGGTGAACTCGACAAACACAGCTCTTGTGAAGCTATCCAGCCAGGTGTTATCGAACAAGTATTGGAGAATTCTGGCAAGGCATAAATCAATGAATGAACGATTAGATCCTCCTATGACATTGAGATCTTACTCATGTTAAGAGTTGACCAGTTGGTGCAAGAACTAGCAATGCCCAATCTAAGGAACATCCAAACCCTTACCCCAGTGATTCCATAATTACATTCAGTTCAGCCCATTTATGGTTCTTTTACCCAGTTAAGGCTGTGGAATTTATTTTTTATTATTTATTTAAACTGATTTTAAATAACTGATTGATTGATTTAAAAATGTTTGAATTGTATAAATTTTCCAGTCTGCACACTGCACAGATCTACAGTACCCAGTTTTGGATAGCTGCATAAAAAAAACCTCTGAAAAATAACAGTAAGGAATTTCCTATGCCTGTCAGCCCCCACACACACACACACACACATACAAATTTGAGGGACAAGTACCCAATGTCCAATGTTTCTCAATTTTGACAACTTCCAGATGTGAGAACTTCAGTTCCCCAAATACTCAGCAATGATTACTCTGGCTGGGGGATTCTGGGAGTTGAAGTCCACACATCTTAAAAGTTACCAAATTTGAAAATACCAGCTTATGCCAATACTCAAAATGATTTAAACAAAAATGATTAAGCTCCAAGATTACTAACCTGCTAATTTTAAAAGCAACTGCCAAGTGAGTCCTTTTAGTCAAAATATTTAAATCAATCAGTCTCATTAGCTGATTAAACTTCGCCCTTTAGGAGAATCCCCAAAGAGAGGCAGTTATAGCCACGGTGATGCAGCGATATGGACTTGAATAGGAAAAGGTGATTTAGTGCACGCTTGTGCCTAATTCTGGAGACAAAGTTCCCTCTTTCCCCGGGTTTGTGCAGCACTAAGAGAAGACCTGCTCCACTTAACCAAGAGACAACAGATAAGAACCGCACATTTACATTCACTGGCAACTCATCCTTTCCCCTTCAAATCCAGATCGCTGCTTGGCCTTAAAAACAAATGAGCCAACTCAACTCATGCAACAGCAAGAGGTTACCTGGAGGCATTGGCGGAATCCATGCCCAGGTGCACGATGTAGCCTCCCCCTCTGTAAACAGCCAGTTTGCCCCAGATGGGGTGTCCTCTCAGCCTTGCCTGGCTCTGATATTGCCAAGCTGAATAGAACTCGGAACAGTTGTCCAAGGAAGAGCCATTCCAGTTGATGCCATAGTCTCCCATGTCCTCGGTGTCAAAGGAATAGGCTGCGTGACACTCTCTGACCGTCAAGTCTAAGCTCGGATCAATGGGGCAGGAGTTGCCCTTCACCCTCACTTGACGAATCCGAGCACTGCCCACCAGTTTGGAGTTGCCATCTGTGATGAAACCTTGGGAGGATTTGAGAAGGAAGGAGGGTTTGAATATGCCATTCAGCCTGTACTCATTTGCAGAGCTTCAAAGTCATTTTCTCTCTTCTCAGTTGCTTTAGCTTAAAACCAAGGACGGAAAACATGGTTCATGATTCCCCCAATTGTACATGGGGATATATGGTGTCTGTGTATCTGTGTATCTGTGTATGTGTCTGTGTGCTTTTCTGCAAACTTGCAAACTCATCAGATTTCAGAAGATGTGGGTGCTCTTGCATAAGATCACTGACGACTTTGGGAGTGAGATCTCTGAAATCTTATGAGATCTGTCTGATGATCTCACAAGGTTTAGGTTATATGGCTGATTGTAGAAACTATTCTAGAAATTCCAGAATTTATGGATACAGTGCTGCTGACTTCTAATTCAACCTAAGCAATTTAGAGAAACATATATTAATTCATCTTAATTAGAGTTTGAACTGCATTTTGGCCATTAGAATGTATTTTGGCTCCTTCCTTCCTTCCTTCCTTCCTTCCTTCCTTCCTTCCTTCCTTCCTTCCTTCCTTCCTTCCTTCCTTCCTTCCTTCCTTCCTTCCTTCCTTCCTTCCTTCCTTCCTTCCTTCTTTCCCCCATTATTGAATGATAATGCCCAGCACAGTGACCTGTAGCATAAATACTTAGTTACCCTACCAAAAAAAGTATCTGTAAAAGAATTCAGGACACCCTTACTACTAAAGAGTCCTGCCTCCTTGCTGGATGTTATGATGATGGTTATGGAAAAAATCCATTTAAAGGTACATGAGGATAAAGGTAAAAAGCCAGTTGGTGTAATGGTTAAGGCACCAGGCTAGAAACTGGGAGACGGTGAGTTCTAGTCCCGCTTTAGGCATAAAAGCCAGCTGGGTGACTTTGGGCCAGTCACTCTCTCTTGGCCCAATTCACTTCACTGGGTTGTTTGTTGTTGTGGGGAAAATAGGAGCAGAAAGGCGTGGATATGTTTGCTGCCTAGAGTTCTTTGTAAAAATAATAAAGGTGGGATATAAATGAACAAATAATTCAGTTATTAGAAGTTTTGTAACCCCGACCCCATTCATCTCAATACATTTTGCTAACGAAGAACTCTGTGAGAATGAGACCACCTTCAGTTTGGTTCGAGAGAGCTGCCACAGGCCCTTACGCCACTCTACCTTCATATGGCCCGTACAGGTTGCCGATTAAGACGGTTCTTGCCCACTTGAAGAAGTCCTGGTAGCTTAAAACCTCTTCAAATCCTTCTGTGAAACTGTTCTCAATATGTTTGTTGAGATAATAGGAGTTGGGGTCACGCTGTCCGTAGGCAACCAAGAGCAGCATCCATAAGAATCCCAAGTAGGCTGAAGAAAAGATACCAAACACGAAAACAAGTTCTATTCCCAAGTCACAGACGGATGCTGGGAGAACCATGGCATGATTTTTTTTTTATCATAGTGCGGGTTGATTCTGTTGCCTAAGGCTTGCTAACTCATTCAAATCAGGGATTCTGACCGATTTTACTTCCCTGATCTTTTATGCACTCTCCCACACCCCAAACCCTTGGTCAACCAGATGTCAAAGGTAGTGCTGGAGGTGGCCAGATTGAGCCCAAGGGAGGAGTCAAGCATGTCATTAGCTTGGAATCCCTTCATGCTCACAAAAGATCTAAGTGCAGCCCTCCTTTGACTCTTATCTACCACTGATTTGACTTGACTATCAGTAGTTCAGATTCTTGTAGAGAGATTAAACTTGCACTCATTTGAATAACCTTGGTTCCTGATTTCCTGTGCCTGACAGATAGACAGCAAAAAGAATCACAGCTCCTGGTGGCAATTTTCAAAATAAATGGGAAATTTAGCGGATGGCATACAAAGAGGCCAAAGGGATCTGGCAAAGCTTGCTAGCCTTACAAAGTCAAGCTTTAATCTGAAGCTTCCTTTCCTCCAGCAGTTTTTCAGAGTACGATCATAAAACATACCCAATATTTCTCGAATCAGGGCAAAGGCTTTCTGTTCCTTGATGTGGTCCATCTTCATTTTCTCAATGTCCGTCGCCGGAGGAGGCTGGTAGACGTTATTTCCACTATCTCTGCGCGCCCCAAAGATAGGAGTTGGATCACCTGCCCCACAAAATGACAGACTAGACTATTAACCCTTGTAGAATATACTAGTTGTAAACGTGGAAGTTTATTTTAAAAAGCTCTACATGTAAGAGTGCATGGGGACACACCAAGGCACCCAGTCACAAGATTCTTTAGGGGCAAACTTTGCAATTTTACTTAATAGTATATTAAAACTATAAATATATAGAAATATATACAGACTAAATTCATTTCAGTTACTAAATTGAATGGCTCTACTTCCAGGTAAATATCTACATTGTTCTTAAATGTACAGTATATACAAATAGAATAAATTATATTTAACACAGTAGGGTTTATCTTCAAAATGTATAAGATATTCTTTTGGTCTAATACGTTATTGACCTGGATACATAATATTTGAAACAATGTTAATATCACCAATTTTAATTCTTCTTCTTCTTGACTGTATAATTATTTGAAGCCAAGTCCTTCCTTTGATCTCCTTATCTTATGCCTGACCTTATGCAAATTCAGTTTGCATGCAACTTGTCTTACGCTCTTATTGAAAAGGAAAGCAGTATTTAAAATACACGTTCATAAGAGAGTTCAAAGCTCAACCGAAAAGCTAAATGTTTAGATATGCAAAATAACGGAGACTTACCTAACACTCAGATTACAGGCCAAAAAGCAATAAAGAAGGATAGCTAGATAGATAAATAGAGATCAGGCAAGACAAATGATCCTGCGCTCATCATAGCTATCAAAAGGGATAAGAAGAGAGAAAATGTTCAACTTAAGAGGAGATAAAAATAGATAATCAGGAAGAAAAGAAGCCTGAATGGTGCCGTACTTGCTCTTCAAAGACAGCAGGAGAACTGGCAGATGTCCAAGGTGGTTGTAAATGTGCTCATTTCCTAATGGAACCAAAGTTGCAAAAAAACCCAACTTCTCATGGAAAAAGAGACTTTCCGGAATCATATTTTTAGGATGTACTCACCCAAGGAATGATCTTATCCTCAGTCTTAGAATAATTGTTGTGATACTAAAGCTGGGAGAGATCTTTATTAAGTGCATATCTAGCTGTGAATTGATCTGATTACATTTTTTTTTGATCCCCTGTTCAGACTCAGTTATCCTTTCAATGTCCACTCCCTGGACGTTTGCTCTGACTCCAAAATATGCAGATGAGTACGGAGTGGTTGAAAGCTGCACAACTACAAAACTAAAAAGAAGTGTTGTGTATTTGGAGAAACGTACACAAAAATTTGTAACATGGAAAAATCTGTTTCCATTGTCTCGGTGTGACAGCCCAAATCTGTAAACGGAATAATGAGAAATGAAGGAACCAAAATGGACAAATTTAGAAAAACGAGATGATGGAAGCTAAAACGGACAGAATAGTCCCTTCCGCCCAACTGCTTACCACCACTGCTTGCTAGTTGGATAGTTGGATAGATCAAGGATGATCTTTTGCTGATCATATTCAAATTGCGAGGCAACTTATCCCAATAGCATATCACAGCATCTTTCGTGCTGTTTTTCATTAGTTGTTGGAGATATTTTTTGTTCCAGCAAACTTCTCCTTTGTGAAACAAACATTCTTGTTCTGCGGTTTAATCACTGGAATCCTTTTTATCAATTGCTTTATTTTTTGCCTTGTTCAGGTATATATTACCTCCCTGGATATTACTAGAGTTTCCAGCATCCCTCACCAGGGCTTGCTATGTTCAGCTCAACCTGCAAAGCCACAGATGTTCTGCTCCAGGTCTCGATGAATTAAATAGATTACCTGTGACCGACAACGGACCGTCAATAGATGTGGCCTCCTCATCTTCCTGTTCCACCTTTTTCAGAACCAGAGCAAAGAAAGCAGCAAACCCAAGAACCTAGAAGAGAAAGGGGCATAGACAACTTCGACTGAGATGTTTGGGCCCCTGTCCACATGCTACCATTTGATAACCTACAGCCGCTTTTTGCAAATTAGTTTAAAAAAAAATGCAACATCCGTTTTGTTTTCCAGTTAGAGACAGAATGTTAGCCTACTGTAGTTACTGCATGAACACACTTTTATTGTTTTGTCCAATAGAGTGAACAATAAATTAATCAAATTGGCAGGATGTGCAGAATGTGCTAACTCACAAAAAAAAAATGTTATCAAGGTTGAACTTAGCCAAGCTTGGCATGTTTGCTATGTCTTTGTTGGACGTGGTCAAGCATGCTGCCCGAAGACAACCATATACGACCACGTGTCCATATTGCAATTGTCTTCTTCTCGTATTGCACAGCCTCTGGCTGTAGTAGTGGACTGGGGTGCTGTGTATGGTTAAAAAAAAAGTTTAGGTTCTGTCTTCCGTAGAGAAATATGAGGTTTTTGGTCTATCCACTTCATAACCAATTCTTGCACATTCCTCCTGTGCTTGTCAGAATTTTGTTCAAAGACCACCTGCTCCTAACTTCAAAGTACATCTTTTGAAGTCAAGCAAGATTAGGGAAAGCTTAATGGCAATAAAGCACTTTGAGAGTAACTTTCAAATCAAACTGCATCTTCTAACCCAGCAGCTCCCAACCTTTTCTATACCCCGCACCCCTAGAACGCTTCTGATATATTCTCGTACCCCTTACAAAAGTTAGAAATAACGGCAACGAATTATGCACATTCACTATAATTTTGAAAACCCAAGTTTTTGCACCCCCTGGAATATCGTCTCGCACCCCTAGGGGTTGAGAACACCCCGGTTGGGAACCCCTGTTCTAACCAGAGTTGGAGTCATGTCATACCTCACAGAGAAGACATAGTTGTCCATAAGGAGGAAAAAAAAGATACCTTTAATGGCTGGGTGATGAAGAGGCTCTCAAAGAAAGAGATGGCCATGGAGATCAGCCACTTGATGGAGTTATCCTTGCCATAATGCAGTCCATACAGCATGGTGAAAAAACCAGAGACTCCACTGGTAAGGATCACCAAGAACCAGCCGACAAACACAAACCACCCAGGTAAACCTTTAGGTGCCAATTCTTTCTTGCTATCTCCAGGAAGGCTTGGCGTTGGTGAGTTCCTAGAGCAGCAAAGAACATGGGTAGCACCAGTGCTGGATTCCATTTGCAAAACAATCGAATCCATACGGTGAAAAAATAGAGAAGGAAAAAGAAATAGAGAAGGAGCTGAGCCACAGGCTGAAGGAAGACCAAAGGGAAGATTATTGCACAATGGGAACCTCTATCATCTCTCGCCATTGGTCCTGTTGATGAGTCTGATGAGGAGTAGCATTCTATGGTACTTAAAGGACCAGATATTGTCCACTTTTGATTGGTTTTACTTATTAGATATGTATCCCACATTTTCTTTAGGTTGCCAAGGATTTTTTTTCAACTTTTCTAATAACTACTCTGGAAATAGGCTGAGCTAAGAAGAGGCGGTTGGCTCAAGGTCCCCCAGGAAGTTTCCATGGCTTTGGGGGCATCAGAACCTGGCTCTCCCTTTTCCTAGTCCAGCATCTCCACCATTAAACCACACTGTTTCTTTTAAACAATTCCCTACGAAATAGGAGTAGTGCGGAGGTCCTGGATGTTCTGTAGCACGTGTGCTGTTTTACCTTTCGCTGTCGGGCGTTGCAGAGCAGAGCTGACTTTCCAAAAAGCGTTTCATGTGCTGAACCTGCCTAACTGCTTGGGTGTAGCTTTGCGGGTCCTGGAAGCGATGAGGCCCCAGCAGCTCCAGTTCAAGTTCCACGTGCTGCAGCTGGGCATGGAGGCAACGCTTGTAATCCCGATGCTTCAGCCTTTCCCCCATTCCTCTCTCTGGGGTTGGCGTCCTTCTCTTTTCTGAGGGAGGGAGGGAATTAGGAAGGAGGGAAGGAGGGAGAGAGGGGAGGGAGGGAGACAGGGAAGGAAGGAAGGAAGGAAGAGAGAGAGAGAGAGAAAAAGAAAAAGAAAGAAAGAAAGAAAGAAAAAGAAAGAAAGAAAGAAAGAAAGAAAAAGGAATTAGAAAGTTATAAAAACATAGCACTGTTCTGAAATTCTATATAAAAGTGTGCTCAGTTGCAAACTTAGCTTTGCATTCAACACATGTAATATTGTCCAGAACTGTGAAAGTATCAGTTCGCTGAAAGAGAGGAGATAGGGCCAAAAGTCATTATAAGCACCTGCCTTTGAAACAAGTGGGAAGAATAACCAGCTTAATTATCACCCCAATCGAAGGAGATTTTAATTGGCTAATTAAGATTCAGTTTTGAGGGCACCGTCTCCTTCATTCATGGGAATCCTGCCATGCCTGACTTACCTTGTAGATCCACCAGCCCGAGGGTAATGATAATTGGGTCCTCTTTCTTTTTGCTCTCATCATAAAATTCCTCTCCCACCCTGTTCTGCTGGCAGATGATGTCCTCCACCAGGGCCAGCAGCTTGTTGATATCAGTCGATTTACTGATATCAGGGTCCGAGGAAGGTAAAGGGGCCTTCAGGGTTTTGAACAGGGAATTGGCAATCCTCCTAATATCCTGGGTAAAATTGTTAAAAGGAGGATAGTAAAAAATGAGATTGGTCAGAATCGTGGGGATGCTCCTTGCATTCCTTCCACACAGATAACAAACCACTCTTCGTTGTTTTCTTCTAAAGCAAGATTAGACCACCTATTCTGGATGAGAGCTTTGATCCTTCAGGGTTGTGTTGGAGACATACTTATGGGATGGATGAATTCCTGGGGTGTGGGTCCTTAGATGCCCATGAGCCTCATTTTCGGGTTTGCCATAGAAAGCAATATGCCTTAGGGCTGTTCATGCACATCATTTGCTACTTGAGCTTCCTATCAGGGGTGGGGTCTCTTGCAAGAGTCAACCAACTGTCTCACTTGCCATAAATCATTCCAATGACTTGCCTTGATCACAGCCTCAGCAGTGAGGGACACATTTGGGGGGGATTGTTGAGGAAGAGAAGGCAGGTCAGGGGATACGCGCCCACTTTTTCCTGGTTTCTGCTCTTTCTTAAACTGAAGACGGATATTCCGGAAGATTTGGACGATGAGCAAGTTGATGGGGAACATCAGGATGGAACTTTCAAAGCCAATGATCACTTCCTGCCAGGTGAATTCTATCTTGCCTGGGGAGAGCAAGTGAAAAAGAAGCATCATGTGCTTGTCCGGTTTCGGCTTAATCTATCTTTGTGAAACCATTTTAAGGATTTGGAAACCATGATTTAATGTAATGTGTGAATCCTACTAAGGCTTTAATAATGCCATTAAGACGCCATCTTAATCCCATTTGAGCGCACCAGGTTATGTCTAATATTGACATTAATGGAGCATTTGGCCATGTTGCATAGGAGTCATATGAGTTATAATCAACACAAGTAGATGGCTTGAAGAAAATTAGAGTATCATTACAACACAGGTGTGTGGCTTTGAGTCTTTAAACGAAGATTCTACTGATGAAAGTTTGAGGCTAATAAAAGTTCTTTTGAAGATGAATGAGATACTTAGCTACGCTGGGACTCCCGCTACCTTGACTTTTGACTGTAATGCCTGATAATAATAATAATAAAGTTGGGAATTGTAGTTCCAATCTATCTGGAAGGTACAAGTTTGGGAAGAATGCTCCCAACGAATCCTGCCTAATCCTCACTCTCTTCGCTTCCTTTTCAACAATCACTCAGACCATCCATCTCATCATCTTCTCTAACTGCCATTCCTTGTTCTCTTCTATTCCTCCTCTTCTTTTGCTTTCATAAACCAGACTCCACATCTCCTCTTGATCATCCCCAAATACAAGCCAGAAAAAGGATTCAGTACTCAAAACACATTTCACCTACAAATGTCAGACTCTGTAGCTCTTACTCTAATACTTCATGCTGTAGCCAAACCACCACATATCAAATCCACACTGTAGAACTGTCTCAGCAAAGCATTTATGGAACATATTTCCTACAGATTAAACATTTTGTAAGCTTTTCTTCAACATCTTTATAACAGTCATTTAGCATACTGTAGGTCAGTATGGCTTTTGATAAAAGGAGGAATCAAAAAAACTTTTTCAAAGTACCACCAACTTCGAAGCAAGAAGAAGCATCAGATTTAGAATTTGTTCTCTGCGGCTAGATTTCATATTCCAATAGTCATCTTAATTCCTCTACTGTCATTTCTGCTGTACTCTAAAGCAGAGAAGCTGTGCTATTACCTAAATCCATTTTTTGGTCTGCTGGATCCTTGGGCACCCCCCAAAACATGATGCTGGTCAACATGGTGCATAGAAGAAGTGAGAAGCAACAGGACACTCTCTGCGCTCGTGTGAAAGAGCTGCGTGGACAACGGTTGAAAATGGAGTACCAGATATGGCTATCACGAAAGCCTCTGGAAGTCTTCATGAAAAAAAGATTGCTGGAGAGAAGTGAAAGAGACCAGATGGGATCATTAGGAGTCAAAGCAAAGGCTGTTGCTTTTTGCTAGCCAATGAACTACCTCTAGAGCAGCGGTCCCCAAACCCCGGTCCATGGACCAGTACCGGGCCACGGCATGCCAGCAACCGGTCTGCACAAACAAGCAAAGCCCCATCCACAGGATGCAGGCAGCACACAAAACCACGCACCCTCCGGTCCACGGAAAAACCTCCCTCCACGGAACCGGTCCCTGGTGCCCAAAAGGTTGGGGACCTCTGCTCAAGAGCCATTTTTAAAAAAAATACAAGTAGAATTCTGGAAACTTGACCAAACTTTTTATTTTTTTATCCTTTGTTGGGAAGAAAAATATACTGTACGTAAGGCACACCACTCCACTTTCTAAAACAAACAAAAATGCACACCTGAACTGCTTCATGTCTTGTTCAGTGGCCACAGGGAATACTTTATCTAGGACACAGTCTCCAACGTCAATGGCCAGCCAAGAGTTACAAAGAAAATACCACTTCTGATCAGTGGCCACATCATGGACGAGAAGACGATTCACATACCTGTGAGTGAAAAATATAAAAGAAATGAGGTGAGGTTCATACAAAGGTTTAAGCAATGGTAGGATTAAACAATGGTTGGTTAGCAGGGCAAAGTAATCTTGATTCCCACATCATCCAGAGAGCCACTTTGGCCTAGTAAGGCACCAGATTAAAAATGGGAAGACGGTGAGTTCTACTCCCACCTTAGGCCTGAAATCCGGGTGGCTGACTTTGGGCCAATCACCAGGAGACAGAGAGTTCAAGTGCTGCTTTAGATAAGAAATCTGGCTGGGTGAATTTGGCCCAGTCATTCTCTCTCAGTCCAGGACTGTTATTGTGGGGAAAATAGGAAGGAGGAAGGAGTATTAGCTATGTTCATCTCCTTGAATTGTTTATAAAAGTAATAACAGTGGGATACAAATAAATATAAACAAATAAGTATCAGAATAGCTAGGCTGATACAACATGTGAACCTAGCCCAGGGGTAGGCAACCTTGGCTCTTTTATGACTCGTGGACTTCAACTCCCAGAATTCCTGAGCATAGCTGACTCAGGAATTCCGGGAGTTGAAGTCCACGACTCATAAAAGAGCCAAGGTTGCCTACCCCTGACCTAGCCTATAGATCTGGGACATTTTTACTTACCCAGTCCCCAATAAATTCACTTGAAGCTGTCTTGCAGTCTTATGCATAATTATTCTTAAGGTGGTCCTTTGGCAATTGGCCAGCATATCCTGGCCACAAACCTTTTTTTAGTCTCACCTAGTGGAACGCAGCAACATTTCACGTCTCACCCTATGGACACTCTTAACACAAAACCACATTAATTTTTCAACTGGGTGCATTGCAGAAGTCATGGTCTACGACTCCCGTGTGATGCCCAATCTATAAAGAGTAACCCATCAAGTAACCCAACGTATTCGAGGGCCCCTTTAAATCGGGGTGGGTAGGAACCTTAACTTAAAATAGAAGATCCCTTCCTTGAAACTTCAGGAAAGAGAACAATTTTATTCCTTTATTCATTTGTTAAACTGGTATGGCTGCCCAACTCACACCCATGACTATGAGTTACTTAAATGCAAAACCATACCCCCCAAAAAAAACGAAGCAGGAACGTAATTTCAAACAATAAAGAAGGATTTCAGAAGGCGTTCTCTTTGCAAAAGGAGATAAAAGGACAGTTCTGTTCCCTCTCTTACGTACCAGGCAGGACTCGTTCCTGAACTGTCATGCCACAGTCTGACACTCTGTAGTTCCCCAAGAGGAAAAAGGGTACACAAAAGGAAGACATCCACACCCCCTCGCTCGAAAACTGGGGTATCGGGGTCCACCAAATGGTGTGGCTCACTCTCTCCTTCCTGGCCATACAAGGTGAGAGTCACCTGGAATAGAAAGGAGGTATTAAGGACAGCTTCAGTTCCTCATTTATTTCATTGGCATACAGGTAGGCCTCACCTTATCACCACCATTGCGCCCAAAGATTTTTGTTGCAAAGTGAGGCAATTGTTAAGTGAGTTGTGCTTTATTTCATGACACTTTTGCCACTGTTGTTAAGCAAATCACTACAGTTGTTAAAGTGGGTCATGAGGTCCTTAAGCGTATCTGGCTTCCCCTATCGTCTTTGCTTGTCATGAAGGGATTTTATTATGCTTAAGCTTGATATTAGTAATATTGATATTAGGAGTGATACTCTGTAATCATTATACATATATCTTTGTTTATGTGCAAGCAGCTTTGTAGGTGCTTTATATTGGGAAATTAGTTATATAAAAGCAAATGCAGGTGATTGCTTACATGAAAAGAGCATGGTAAGGGGAGGGGGAAAAAGAGTTATGGATGGAGCCTGGGTTGCTGTATATGAGTCATCATCTAGGAATTATTTTTTTGTGCTATCTTATGCCTGGTACAAAGACCTGATCTTTTTGTTCTGGAAAGGTATAAAAGGTGGAAGACATCTTTCCTGGTTGTTGCTTTCCTCTCTCTACCAGCCACAAAAAGAGATGGGGGGTCACCCAACTCTATTTTGATCAAAATAAAAGTTGTTTGCTTGCTGAAATCTTGGCTCAGGAGTTTCTTTGGCTCTTTTAAATTCCTGAGTAACGCTGGGACAATCGTGAGGCTAAGTGGAAAACCTTACAGTCAGAACCTGGCTGGAAAGATTGCAAAAGGTGATGACACGATCCTGGGACCGTGCAACAGTTGCAAATGCAGGTAGTCCTCAGCTTACGACCACAATTGAGCCCCAAATTTCTGTTGTTAAGTGAGACATTTGCCAAGTGGGTTTTCCCCTGTTTTACGACCTTTCTTGCCACAGTTGTTAAGCGAATCACTGCAGTTGATAAATGAATAACCCGGTTGTTAAGTGAATCTGGCTTCCCCCTTGAATTTGCTTGTCAGGAGGTTTCAAAAGGGGGTCACATGACCCCGGGACACCGCAATGGTCATAAGTATGAACCAGTTGCCAAGCATCTGAACTTTGATCACGTGACCCCGGGGAGGCTGCAAAGGTTGTAAATGTGAAAAATGGCCGCAAGTCACTTTTTTCAGCATCGTAACTTTGAACGGTCACTAAATGAACTGTTGTAAATCAAGGACTGCCTGTACATGCCAGTTGTCAGGTGCCTAAATTTTGATCATGTAACCGTGGGGGATGCTGCAATGGTCATAAGTGTGAAAAACGTTCAGAAGTAGCTTTTCTCTATCCTGTTGTAACTTCAAATGATCACTAAGCAAATGGCTGTAAGTCGAGGACTTCCTGTATTGTATGCAGGGTTCCTATTTATCTATCACCACTTCCTGTTCGTCTTATTTCTAGCAGCAAATGACAAGGCATGACCGTCTGATGACCAGACAAAAGTATACTATGCAGGTAGTATTTCCATTTTTATTTTTATTGATTAAAAACCGGGCCGTGTGCATGCAGTGCTAAGTGGGGAATGCAACGAGGGGAAAGGAAGATTACTTTTTGCAACCTATTCTAATCAGAAAGATGTCCTCCACCAGTCTAGGTGGGTGATTTAAGAGAACATTCTCTTTGGTGTTTATTTAGACTCAGGATAACATAAGGGCTGTAGCTCTTTTAAGCAACAAGATCTGGGACTCCATGGCTACCTTAGAAGTTGTAGCTGCACCTCGGCGATGCCCAGTATAAACCGTCACGAGATAACGATATTGCGCAAAAGGATCGTTGTCTTCCAGGAGGGTTATCTTCACCTAGAGAGAAGTGATGCAACTTCAGGAACAACCAGGAGATGATGGATAGAAATGTGTAAATAAACAAGGAAAGATTCCTTGCTAGATCAGTGTCGGCAGGTTTTTTAAAAATGTGCACTGTTCAAGATCTACAGAACTGAAAAATGGGACAATCTTCCACAGTGGAAGGTTCATGAATGGTAAATATGAGCCGTGGTGGCGCCGTGGTTAGAATGCAGTACTGCAGGCTACTGCCGACTGCCGACTGCCAGCAGTTCAGCAGTTCGATTCTCACCAGCTCAAGGTTGACTCAGCCTTCCACTCTTCCAAGATCAGTAAAATGAGGACCCAGATTGTTGGGGGCAATAGGCTGACTCTGTAAACCGCTTAGAGGGGGCTGTAAAGCTCTGTGAAGTGGTAAATAAGTGCTATTGCTATTGCCCTTCCTTCCTTCCTTCCTTCCTTCCTCCCTCCCTCCCCTCCCCTCCCTCCCTCCCTCCCATCCATCCATCCATCCATCCATTCATCCATCCATCCATCCATCATGCGCAGTGGTTAGAATGCTGTATTGCAGGCTTACTCTGCCCATTGCCAGGAGTTCAATCCTGACCAGCTCAAGATTGACTCAGCCTTCCATCCTTCTGAGGTCGGTAAAATGAGGACCCGGATTGTTGGGGGCAAAATGCTGACTCTGTAAACCGCTTAGAGGGGGCTGTAAAACTCTTTGAAGCAGTATATAAGCCTAAGTGCTGTTGCTAGTCAAGGTACCATCTTGTAGGTTCCATAATGGCTCAGCATCTCTCAGCAAAAGAGAATTCTTTGTATTGTAAAAGAAACAAAAGCCAGGCAGAAAACATGTACAGCTTACTTTGGCATCATCTTGGATGTCTTTTCTTCTGGCCCAGATCAGAACCAGAAGGTAGACGAGGAAGATGCAGCCTACCGTGGTCACCACCACCGGGTTGTCCACAAAAGTGGCAAACAGCTCCACAGTTTTGCTGACGTCGATGGTGTTTGGCATGACAAAGAAAGAGCTGCCAAAGAAGGTCAGGTGGTTACAGAGACATTGAGTATCCCCAGGAGTTGTTTTGGGACCAACCTGGAATCCAAAGAAAAGATGTCATTTTGACCTCTATCTCTTATCACATCTGTACAGTCACAGACTTCATGTAGAAGTTTGGGGGTCTTTGTTTCCACATCTGTCAGTGTGGGAGGTGAAGTGCCCAGCTGGGAGAAAGGGGTTAGATCTGAGCTAAGGTCACGGATTGTTTTTAGGGAAGGCTAATAGTTCAGCACAGAACCAAAAGCAGGTGAGCAAAATAGGAGAAAATGCTAGAATACATGTCATAGGTATAAAATAGAAAAACAGAAAAGAAAAGCAGAGAAGGAAGTGCATTTCAGATGCCGCAGGACATGTTTTATGTGAAACGGAATGGAGGAAGGTCCCAGCCTATCGTATCTAGAGATTCCAAGCTAGGACATGAAGAAAGATTAGGAGAAAAGGGCTGGAGTGGCTTGTGAAAGTGTGGAAAGACCAGGATGGTGGATTGTGTTGTGTGTATGGAGATTTTGGAACATTGTGAGTTGAAGGTCTTCTTTGGTAGCAAGACAACTGGGGGGAAAAATCAGAGACATTCCAGTATCAGTAATTGAGACAAGGAGCAGGAGTTGAAGCCATAATAAAATGTAAGCAAAAAAGGAGGGAAAGAGGCACAAAGGGGAGGGAAACTAAGTAGGTTAAGAGTTGATTTCATAGAATCCCGAGGCTGGAAGGGACCTTGGAGGTCTTCTAGTCCACCCTCTATGCAAGGAAGGAGTCCTTTTCTGTCCTTTTCTTTTCTTATATTTCTTACACCACTTGTACATACATAGAAACACATACCGGTTTGTGACTAGTACTATCTCTTGTATATATTATTAGATCACACTACTTTATTGGTATAGTTAGCATAACAGTGTCCAGAATAAAAATCCCTGATTTGTGTTTATCTGTATCAGCTCCTATTGTGATGCACACACACACCTCTGGCAGTCAGCCTTTTCCATGAATTAAATAGCCACATCAGAATCCAAGAACTTCGGGGAAGATCATTTTATTACAGAAAAGCTAACAAGCCATTATGAAAGAATTCTGTTAATCGTGTAAAATGTAAGCTCCGCTTATGCAATTATTCTTCCCTTTTCCCACTCTGCATAAATGTAGGAGAAAAGCAGGCAGAGTTAAATGTGTCACCAGCTTAGAGTCCTTACGTTGCCATAAGAGATCAAGTCCCTTGAATTCTATTGGCCCTTATCTAGCACCAGTTTAGTGTTGATCATTTATTGACCAGATTCTTATGTTTAGGCCTGAGTAATAAATCTTTCTGAGCTACAACTCAGCTTATGGTCCTGGTCCTTTGCTTCTGACAATAAAGGACTACACTTCTTTTTCATTTAGCCAGAAAAACACTTCTCATTTATTCCTAGTTTCAGTTGCATCTTCCTTTAAAATCAGGTTGTTTACTTTTGACTGAGAGGGAACTAAGTCTTACAATAAAACAGTTGTCCATAGCCTGCATTCTCCAGAAATGTAAGGAATGTAATTCCCAGCATTCAAAACTTGCTGTCCCAGTATATCTAAAAGGTCTCACATCAGGGGAAAATGTTGCCTAACCATAAATCTTCAATATGTATTCCAATATTTCTACTTCTCTCTACTTACACGGCATCCATAGCTATTCCAACTCTTTCGGTGCTCATCCCAGAATACACATTGGGACACAAAGGAAGTGATGGAAATGTTCATTTCATTGGAAGCAAGGAAGTCCAGTTCTGTGTCTGGTCTCACGACAAAATAATATATTCCTTCTCCAAAGATCAGATCTTCTGGTTGAAGCACCCAGGAATATATCTCATCTGGGTTGCCAAAACAAACAAACAAACAAACAAACCAATGCCAAATAGTTAAGTTGTGGTTTTTTTCCCTCACAAATCCAGATTCTATATTAAATATCATTATGGCCACACAACAGTTACAAAATAATTGACGTGCACTACAAAATAATTTACCAGTTTTTGGATTCTAGAGAGCCCAAATCTGGTGCGCTTTGAATTGACTTCATCAAAATCAGATAAAGCCATGTAGAGATCAGATAAATAGCTGAATAAATCTGGGAATTGAACAGTGGTATGTTAAGCAGAATTTTAGCACATTTCACATGGCTTTGTCACCAGTTTATAAATGCAGATCAATTTTAGCACAGCAGTACAACAGCATTATCTGATTTGGAAATCAGTCGTAGAACATATAGAATTGTTTTGCAGTCTCTTGTATGCTTATACCAACAAGAATTGAGTAAAAAAAAATGCCTTGTTTTTATATCAATTCAAGCTAAGGGTTTCCAACCTTTTTGGGCTGGTAGACATGTTTGGAATTTGAGAATGATAAATGGGTGCTAGGAGGATATAATGAAATACAAAGCACTGAACTGCCAGAATATTATTTGCCATCCCTCTGAGGCCCCCCTGCCCCAAAATGTTCACCTTTTACCCTATTATCTTTTATTATTTTGACAGCAGTTGATAAAAAATAGAGTAATGTTCAAACGTAACCCTCATCTACCCATCATCTTTATTTTCTAATGAAGCTTAAAGGACCGATTCTAGGCTGAAAACAAAATGATGCTGAATGTTAACGCTTTCATTTGCAGAATGCTAATTTCCATTTAAATTCCAATTAAATTTACATTTAATTTTTAATTAAATGTAAAAAAAAATAAACAGGGCGGGAAGACAGGGGGATACAAAGGACACAATGACATCAGCAGGTTCCATGTTGAGGACCACAGCAATATACCATACTATAGTTAAAACGAGAGTTTTAGGTCTGATGCAAACCATTATGGGTAATCATTATGACTTACTCAACAAAGCATGATTCAGCAAGGCTTAAAAATGTGCAACCTCTGAGACTCATTTAATTTTACCTCTGGTATTTCTGTTGTGAGGAAGATGTGCCATCAGTTCATGATCAGTCTCGTTGGGAAGATAATCATATCCCAAATAAAGGATAAGTGGAATATTTTGATCCATCTCCAGGTAGATCACTAGAGATGAGTCTGCTGTAGTCACGTTGACTTGGACAGCTGTGAAATTTCCCAGATTCAATATATTCTTGTCCTCTTGGGTTGCAGGACTCCTGGGTAACCGTATCTATGGTTAAAGTTAACCAATTAGCTCTGGAAATCCATTCATACCTTGAGAGCTTTTAAAATAAATCACAACCATTAACATGTGAAAGGATAAGACTAACTATTACTATAATCTTACTCTGTAATTTATGCCATCTTTTTATAAAGTTAAGGGTGGTGGGACAAGTAGAGAAGGTACTTCTGTCCCCTAAAAGAATGGAGGAGAGAGTGAATAACTTGAGGAAGAGAAAATGGAGGGATGTGGAGAGATATAAAATGCTAGTAGAATATTTAGTTTTTTCTGCTGTGATCTTTCTCAACTCTGGTATTACTATCGGTTTAATAAAGGAACTACAAATGTAGAAAAAGAAAAAACAAAACCATCAGGATGTAGGACAAATTTGTCTTCAGTAAAGCCCCTAAAGGGTGGAAAGTAAATAGGGAAGAAAAATTACCTCAATATCTTCTGAAAGATCATATACTGGAATGACCAATCCATCTAAGCTGGTAAGAGTGAGGCCTCCAACAGTTCCATGGATATCAAATGAGTCACTTGAGGAAAAGGGATTTACCGAGAAGCTCACCATCTGCAAGAAGGGATACTTAATGGTCAAGATTTCTTCAGATAAGTGCCACATTAGACTTTAAAATGCAGATTCCCATGCAAGAATTCCATTCTGGCAGCAACTCAGCAACAATATTAATGAATATTCCTCTGCAGTTCTTCTTCACTTCTCTACTGGGACTCACTTTTCTCCTCTGTTTTTTTACTTAAACTTCACTTAAATGCCTTTAAAAAAAAAAAAGCTTTCCTTTCCCTTTGCAGTCATATTCTGTCTTTCTTTTAATTTTCTCTTTATTTTCTGGGTTATAATGAAGGGGAGAGCCAGTTTGATATAGTCGTTATTGCCACCAGGCTAGAAACTGGGAGACTGTAAGTTCTAGTTCAATCTTGGGCAAAAAGCCAGCTGGGTGGCCTTGGGCCAGTCCCTGTCTCTCAGCCCTTGGAAGGATGTAATGGCAAACCTCTTCTGAAATCTTGCCAGGAAAACTGCAGGGACTTTTCCAGACAGTTGCCAGAAGTCAATATTGACTTGAAGGCACCCAAAAAAAAAAAAAGGGAGAAGGTCATATGGACCATCACTGCTATTTCAACATTTACATTCTGATTAAAAATGAAGAGACATCTCAAGAGTGGAAGAAAACCCATTCCCACAGCAAAGAAAACCCCAATAAAAGTGTGGGCTTGCCCTGATGTCCACGGTCTCATCGCTGTCTCCCGAGATGCTGAGAGAAGAAGCAGAAGGGAGCATGAAAGCGGCAGAACTGGAGTCGGAGATTTTAATGGCCGTGCTGTTGACATTCTCGGTCTGCAACCTTTACACAAAAGCGTCAGAAAACAAGGCAGGTGAGAAGACAAGGCAGAAAAGCAAGCAGACGGATCCTAAGAGACAGGCTGCATTGGGTGAAAGGGCTGATTTTGTGAAAAATAGCTCCTCCCTTAATCTTATTTTATGCACTCTTGAGAGGAGAAATAAGAAGCAAATAAGAAACTGGGTGCAAAACACCCTGTAAGATAGAATGTGGCTGTTTGACTTTGGGTTTTGTTTAGTACATTGTAGGGATTTGGATAGTGTTATTAACTATGGTTTAGGATTTAACATGTTCCGCAACGATGGAAGGGAAGGGAAGGGAAGGGAAGGGAAAGGAAGGGCTACCAGGTTAGTCTAGAGATGAGCAGAAAAGACAAGTATTAGATAAATACTTGGTTTGTTCCTGGCATCTCCAGCTTAAGGAGCCTAAACAGAAGATCTAGGAAATCATTCTGAGAAGCTACTTCTAGGAAAATAAAAAATGCTAAGTGAAATCAGTTTATTTTGGGTTTAATACGATGCATAAACTCAGAAATGCACTTTCTGAAACAAACTAGGATCCTCCCTCCCTCCCTCCCTCCCTCCCTTCCTTCCTTCCTTCCTTCCTTCCTTCCTTCCTTCCTTCCTTCCTTCCTTCCTTCCTTCCTTCCTTCCCCTGGTGGTAATAAGAAAGTTTGCAGCCCAGATACGTTACCCATGGTGTAATATATCTTTCCCAGACACAAATGGAAAACAGTTGAGATGATTACCTGTTGATATACATAGCTGCAGAAGGAGCTGTTAGCACCAAAGGCTCACTGTCGGGCAATTTTCCAAAAAGTAGAGCACTCTGAAGGTTTTCAACTGTGGTTATGAGTTCTTGCGAGACTGAATTCTATGGTGGAAGAAATAAACTAGATTCTGTAAGAGTCCTTTATGTCAGGTAGAACGGGTTCCCCCAAAGGTATTCCAATGGTTACCAGTTTCCCCACCTTCTCTGTGTCCATCAAACTGTTATCTGATGGGACGTTGTTTTAAATTTTGGGTGCCTCTAACCATTTACAAAGTAGGAAATTTACAAAGTAGGAAATGGGAAAACCACACCATAAATTGCTACCCTCCAGTGTGACTTAATAGATGAAGATGAAGATCTCTTAGAAAGTGCATGCAACCTGCTAATGACAACTGTTGGTGAAAAGACAATTCTTCATACAGCATCCATTTTATGAGAGCATCCACAACATGCCCTTCATGACTTGGGGCCTGGTTATTTGAAGGACCGTCTTTTCCCAGTCATATCTACCCGATCCACCAGAATGGGGAGGCAGGAAATATCAGGGGCCCCTTCTTTTAAGGAGGTGCATCTAATGGACGAAGGCTTCCTCCCTATGGAACATCATCCCTGTGAAAATAAGATTGGCCCCCACTTTGACATTCTTTCTTAAGGTCTGAAGACATGATTCTGCCACTGGGCCTGGGGATCCCAGGGTGATATGAAGCCCATCCACTTGATTGACTTGATTGTTGTCGCCAGGCGAGTGAGGATTTATTGACTTTTGTACTGGGGTTTATTTTTGTAAGCCGCACAGACTCACCATGATTGAGTCGGGCAGCCATTCACATTTTTAATAAATAAATAAAAATGACCTAAAGTCTTTCCAGCAACTTTGCCACCATTCCTGTCACCGCTTTGAGTTACCCTTAAACTACCAATAAAGGCGGGATAAAAAAAAATCTAATAAATAGCTAACTAAATTTCTTCTGTTTTGCATTGAGAAGCCCCTGTGAGCTGCGGAAGCCCAATCTCGGCATTTTAGCCAGTCTTTTTCTCACAAGTGGTGGCCCTGATTGCGTGTTGCCATAATAGCCAGCCTGAAAGAAGAGGAAAAACTAACATTTTAAACATAGTGCAGAAGCAGAGGTTTGAATTTCTGGCAGGACAGGGAGAGTTACTCTAATGGCTGCTTGAAGTTGGTGGAAGTGAGTGTCCTCATAACTTGTGAACAAGAGTACAACAAGATTTGCTGAGGCATGCAAGGCAACACACCTGCTTTACCACACCCCTCACCTGTGCCATCTCAAGGGCAGAGGCTTCTTCTGTTTCATTCTGCACAGTAGCTTCCAGGACATTGCTTACTGCGCTGAAAAGATAGCTGGCAGCCTCCTTGCGCTTTAGATGATCTTCTCCATCCTCTGTGGCCACCACAAGTAAGGATTCACTAACACTCTTCAGAGTATGACTAGCTTCCACCTAGAGAGAAGAAGAGGTGCATAGGCTGAGCCTGAGGGAGGGGACAAGAGTGTCATCAGTCTCAAGCCCCTTCGTGCCCAGAAGGGATCTAAGTCCAGCCCACCTTGAGTTTTGTTGACTCTTATCTGGTGCCAATTTGCTTTGACTGTCAATAGTTCCCAGTAAAGGGGAATATTTGTAGCTCAGGATTGAAATGAGGGTCCTCATAGCACTGAGGTACCTAGCTTGGGTAGTACCTAGCTTGGGTAATGAAACGTCTGCAAGAAAACAACCAAGCTCAGAGGGCACCAAGGACCCCTCATTAATAGTTCAGATTCGTACACAGAGTGTTACTGTGCAATAAACCTGTAGACATTTGAACCGCCTTGGCTCCTTATTTCTTGTGCCTGACAGGGTCCTTAGGCATCCCACCACCCTTCTCCCCAAGCCAGAGGTAAAAAATCAGGAAAAATCCATCCATTTCTGTTTCCAGGCAATTTCTGCCTGGCTATTATTGTCCAATCCTGCTGTGTCGATGATTAAAGCTTTACTCTAAATTCTAAAAGAAAAAAAAATGAAATGGTTCCTGTCCATTCCTACTTTGTCCCCCTTTTTAATTTCCCCCCCTTTGGTAGGCTGTGGAATAATTTTTGAAATGACCCACATTTAGCTTCTGGCATCCTAGTTACATTCTGGGTTGCTTTATCCAGAGTTCAGAAAGCGCCTTCTGGGCTGCCTGCTCACCTGTGCAGAAGAAGAGAGCTCTTCGCTCCTGTAAGTGATTTCTTTGAGGACTTCTGACATTTTGAGGGCTGTCTGCATCGATGTGACATTAACTACTGAAAGTGTTGTCAGCATTAGCTCTCTAAGCTTGAGAGACAAGGAGAGACCATAAGAGTAAGGACATAGAATAACATTCCACTGATTAATTGTTCTCACCGTCAGGAAATTTCTCCTTATTTCTAGGTTGGATCTTTCTTTAATGATCTTCCACCCATTGCTTCTTGTCCTGCCTTCAGGTGCTTTGGAGAATAGGTGGACCCCTTATTCTCTGTGACAGCCCCTCAAGTACTGGAAATACTGCTATCATATCACCCCTAGTCCTTCTCTTTGTTAGACATACCTACTTCCCTCAATTGTTCATTGTATAGTTTAGACTCAAGACTCATCATCTTTGTTGCTCTTCTCTGTACTCTCAACATCCCAGAACAATTGAAGCACAACTTACAGCAAGGATTTTACAACAACTGGTGGCTACTTAAATACTTTTTTTTTTAACATCTCCACAAGGAAATTCTCTTCCCACCAAAGTCATCAGTTCTACTCTAACAATTTTTACTATTAGGTCACTTCTCCAAGTACCTTGCCTAGATTTCCTTCCTTCTTCATGTTGATTCTAGTTAAAAGAGTGAAATTTATCTCATTTGATTTCTGTCTTATTTTCCCAGTGTTGTCTCTGGGCCATTTTTGCATAAGATTGTAATGTTTCTTTAATTTTTAACCTCTACGCTAAAACGGCTAGATATATACGTATAGCCTTGTATATTTCTCTGAATATTATCTTTTTGAACCTAGTTTTCTCAATGTAGACATGTTCATGAGGGTTCTCTTAATCACACCTTTCTGTTTACATTTTTCTTAATATATTTCTTGACAAAACGATGCTTAGCAATGTCATGGGTTTTGTGCATTGTTTTAATAAAGGTGTGAATTCAATCACTGGAGCAACTGGTTTTGAAAGAGAAGGTCAAAAAACTGACCTCTTTCCGTTTATCTGTCCGGAGAGATGAATTAAAGGTGGCTTTTTTCGTTTCTTGATTAAGAACGGAAGAAACTGATTTATACAGCTGAAAGAGGGACATGCTGTTATTCTCTCTTTTTAGGATACTGTTTGATTTTTCCAAAATCATAGCCTGCAAAGTTTGGTTCCCACTGTTTATATCTTCAGGTTGAACCTGGCAAAACAAAATGGTTTAGAAAAAAAGCAGAGTTGTCTGTCTGTCCTTCATTCCTAATGCCCAGAGTCATTGAGGCTCAGGTGGCAGATAGGTTTAATAAATAATTATATACACAACAGTATGAAATCAGAGCTGCCAATTATTTAGCTGGTGTTGGCTTTCATACACACTGAGCTCTAGGATGTTGTAATGCTTTTGTAACTGACAGATGGGAATTCTGTCAATCCACATGTTTTCAAAGTGTGGTCCAATATTTATTGCTTTTTATTATTACTGACATATTTACTGAGGTTCTGGTTTAATTCAGTATGCAGATGAAACCAATTGTGAGTTTCTTCAGCAAACTATTACAGCTACTCTTCATTTAGCGACCACAATTGGGACTGGCAATTGCTCATTAAGCAAAGTCACTCAATGAAGCTGCAACTGTACTTATAATCTTACTTCAGCTTTCCTTTGCTTGACAAAGCCTGAGAAGGTTGTAAATGTGAGGATTGGTCAAAGTTATTTTTTTTCATCACTGTTGTAACTGTGAATGGTTGCTAAAAGAGGCAGTCACTAAACAAGGACTGCATGTATTAAATAAACCTCCTACCCTCCTGTCTCTGTTGGGGAACTCTTCTCAAGCAATGCAATATGCTTTCTAGACATGAAGGCATTGTTGACTTCTAGGGATAATTAAAAGCAGAGCCAAGACTGCAGTAGAATTAATGGACTTTTGCTGATCGGGACTGAATGATGAAATTTTAAGGATTTGTTTACAGATAACAGATGGGATATAGGAAGAAAAGATCAGTTATTGTATTTTAAGAATAGGTAAAAACTTACTAAAATTGTTCATATGCTTGCTTGTGATGAAGGAGACAGTCATTATATATTTTATATATATAATTTTTCTTTACTATATTCTTTTTTCTTTTTCTATTTTCATTCTACATTTTTCTTTTCTGCACCTTCCATTTTTTATTCTTTTATTTTTTCTAATTTGTGTTGGTTCTTATTATTCCAATTGTAATTTTTAATAAAATTACTGTACAACAAAAAAGAAGAGCTGACAATTTTGAAGTTAAAATGATGAATGGCCAAATTTAAAAGAAAGATTCCTTTTGTGAACATGAAGGCACTAGGAAGATTAAAAGAAGGTGTCAATTTGGGGGGGGGGGAACCAACAGAAAGTTGGTTCCAATCATTTATTTCTCTTCGTCCTGGATGATAAAATCTATGGAAACAAAAGCAAAAAGCTGGGAATGTAAGCAAGATCATCACTCACCCTGACGGTGGCATTTGAATAAACAATAGGACCACAATTATTGGTCACTGAAATTTTAATCTGTACAACAAAGTCATTGTCTTCTTCTCCCAATGGAAGGTAGACCAAGGGTAGGACTGAATCTTGTCCACAGTGAAGGAGTGAATCTGAAAAGAACAAGAAAGAAGGAAGTGGACTCAGATGGAAGACTGGACTCACCAAATGACAACGTTTCATTAACTAATTAAGGAAGGGCTAACAAACCAACCTATCTACGCTTAAGTTGCCTTTACATTATAATGTATTGGCTATTCTCAATGAATGGAAAAGCATGTCATTGATTCATCCAAGAAAACAGCATCTGCAAGAATTTGTTCAGGCTTTTGTGAGGGTGTTCAAGTTTCATGCCTTTTCCTCTGAAATCTCATGAGATTTCCTGAGCGAGTGATAAAGTTTTGCATGATCAAATGTTTTCATGGGATATTAGGATATTAGGATATTAGGCTATTTAAAATGTTTGAATTCCATAGACAATATCTGGGAAGGTTGTGGGGTTCTTGTGGGCATTCAAAAGCATGAATGGTCAACCCTGAAACATGGGGACATGAAATAAGAAAGAATTCAGAAGTTGTAGAAGGGCTTGACCAGTGCTGTCCTGGTCAAAATCCAGAAATCAAGAAAGACATGTTGAGGTTCTTCAAAACAGTTTCCTTTCTTGTTCTTCACCTATAGGCTGGAATCTTCCCAAACTAAAGCAGACTACTTGCGCCATTAAATATATACTCAGAACTATTAGGGAGAAGCCGTCTTAACTCTCTTCCTCTCATGCAAATTATTTAAACTTTGCTGTCTTTTGCTCATCTGGAATGCAGCCCATCCCTCCTAGGAATCAGCCCTTTAGTTAAAGAAGAACCTTCAGGTTCCAATCACTGAATCTCACTTGGTTCCAGGTAGAAGCAATATGTGAATGAAGAGCTATCAACTGGAGGGCACTGGTCCAATAAGCAGGAAGTGTGGCAGGAGATGGAGAAGCTAGTGAGCACTGATCCTTGAGGAGGCGATACAGAACATTCTGGAGCTACTGGAGGAGGCACCGAGCTGACAATGTAGGTTTCTTCTCCATATTTGTTCTTACTCAGAGCTGGATATTTTGAAAACAAGAAGAGGCCAAGAATTGGTTTACTGTGATTTACATGGTGAGGAATAGACATGAAAATGTACCCTGGCACTTTTTAAATCAAATACACGTGTCTTTGCTAAAGAACAGGTATTACTATTACAATTCCATCTGCAATTCCTTTCTCAACCTTTTTTTTTACGTGTTATTAGTCAGGACAGTATAGAAATTTTATTGATTTAGTACGTTATGACTTATTTCAGCTGAATTGCAGGTTTTATGGACTTAGTACAAAGCTACTTAAAATGTTGGTGTCAATTTTTGAAAAAGGAATTTGGGAGTTTAAAACATAGTTTCCAAGCTAGCAGAAAAAAATCAGTTTTACTCAGAATTGGAAGAACGATACGATTTCGACAATATCTGATTGGGAACTTAAACTTGGAGAATTTGCAGCAATGGCAAGACTAACAGTATACGTACACAATAGAAATTTAATCAGATTTAATCAAGGATGGTTCCCATACTTACTATATATTACATAGCATAGCAAATATAATCACTTATAGTCCAATTTCTAAGGCAGGCTAAATGACTACAAATATTGCTAATTTAAGCACATGTATAAAAAGGGGGAAGTCAGAAATCCAATAATTCAGTTTTTATTTCCTTTCATCAGTTGGAGTTGCCTTCAGGTGAACATCTGATTTTTACACAAACAAATGTTGGCTATTCTCTACTCCAAGAGGAGTTTGAAATAGGGTAGTGTTATTTCAATAATAAAAGTTTAATATAATTTTAGTGTCTACTTTACAATGTAATATAGATTGCATCTTGGACCTCACTTATCGATGTTATTTGGGTTGTTTTATAAATGTAACTTTGTCTTAAACTTTATTTATCATCTCCCAAGATAGACTTTATATATACGGTATACATTCACAGAGCATTCTGTTTTTACTGGTCTATGACTACAGTAAACTGAATTGAAACTGAATTAATAATAAGAGCAAGGGATTGCAAGTAGTTTTCGACCTATGACTGTAGGTGATCCCAGAATTACGGTCATAAGTTGTTTCAATCATTAAGTGGGTCACCATGTGACTGTGTCCGATTTTATGGCTTTTTTGTGGCAGATGTTAAGTGAACCGCATGGTTGTTAAGCAAATCCAATGGGCAAAAAAAAAAATCAAGGTCACATGACTACATGCC
Source organism: Azemiops feae (assembly GCA_023970755.1). NCBI lineage: Eukaryota > Metazoa > Chordata > Lepidosauria > Squamata > Viperidae > Azemiops > Azemiops feae. The sequence goes on along the minus strand of JALGBA010001124.1, from coordinate 100,597 downwards.
TACAGCTATAAAGGTGAGATAGTTGCCAAGGGTCCAGAATGTGATCATGTGATCCAATGGTGCAGCCAGTCCCTTTTGAGGAGTCCATGATAACTCTGAATAGTCACTAAGCAACTGGTTGTAAGTCAAGGAGTGCCTGTAAACACTTGGAGAGTTTATAAGTCCAAAACAAGGCATTGACAGCATACTGGTATAACACAGTGGTAGGATTCAGCCGGTTCGCACCACTTCGGCAGAACCGGTAGCTAATTTTTTGTTGCCCAGGCCCAGAATGGACTTCCGGAAGTGGCATCCATACAGAGAACCGGTGGTTCACCTATTTGAATCCCACCACTGGTATAACAATTAGCAGCGTAACACTAAAAGCTGCCAGTTTAAACAACCACTAAATCAGGCAATAAATTACTTCAAACAAAAATATCCAAAGTTGAGTGGCCCATACCTGTTGCTTTGATTTGAAAGGCTTCGCCTTGTGACTGCAAGAACGAGCTGTTCAACAGAAGAATTTCAGTATCGTTCTGAAGAAAAGTGAGCGAGCTCTGTGGGAAACCATTTAAGTTGCATCCTGGAGGAAGCACGTTAGGCTGAGGATGGAAATCAGATGAAAGTCGAAGAAAAACAGGAATTAAAAAATGTCCTTTTTTGTTGTAGCCATCATCTCTTCCAAACGTGCTATGCCCACTAGGTAGGAATATTTGCTTCATCTCATCCTCAAATGGTGAGATTGAACTCTTCCTTCTTAAATATCCTTTTAGAAAGATCATAATCAGCACTTGTTTGGCTCATGTATCTTTCTAGTAAGTCTTTGTATTTACGTGGGATATATTTTAATAGCAAGCATGATTGGGAATCATAGCTTTGGGGTTCTAAAAGAGGGGCCTTTTTGTTTAATTAGAATCCCAAGGTCCCAATGAAGCCTCAAGAGAAAGAAAAACACAGACTTAAAATAAAAAAAAAGAAAATCGCATGCATCCATGTCATTCCAGGAAGCAACTGCTTTCAAAGAACATTCCACACATCCGTGAACACAAGGTTCATTTTTGTTGAGAGAAGCGGGAGGGGGGAGCTAAGAGCCCACCCTATTCTGAACATTTTGCAAAACTAGATTGATAGTTTTCTAAAAAGGATGAAAACTATAACAGCATTGGAAAGGACTTTGGAGGTCTTCTAGTCCAACACCCTGCTCAAGCAGGAAACCTTATACCATTTCAGACAAATGGTTGTCCAGTCTCTTCTTGAAAGCCTCCAGTGATGGAGCTTCTACAATTTCTGTAGGCAAGCTATTCCACTAGTTAATTGTTCTCACTATCAGAAAATTTCTCCTTAGTTCTAAGTAGAACTTAGTTAGTTCTATCTTCCTACTCATAGGCACACCATCGTGAATTTGCTAGACGTGGAGATCTGGAATCTGCTCCCTGAAAAGTTACATAGTATAGTTCTTTAAAACCCTACTTTGATCATCCGATACATCCATATCTCTTGAATGTTGCTTGTTCTCAGATGGAACATTATTCCCTACAAAATATTCTTTTTCAGAGTGTGTAAGAATATATTGAATTTCTGAGGTGGTCATAGCCTTACCTTTCTTTCAAAGGTGTGATCTAAATACCACTTGTAAAGTACTGACTTTGCGCCTTCCCTCATTGAGACTTTAAGTATAACATCTTCACTGATATTCACAGGATTGCAATTCCTCTCACAGCTAGGAGGAACCAAAGAAAATGGCATTTAGTAAAATAAAAAGAAGCGCCTCCTGAGAAAATTAACCGTTCCTACCAAAATGGCACAAAGATAACCTCAGGATGACAACTGGGTTTCCAAGCTGTTTTTCTGCTGAGCAGTGTTTTCAAGAGGTAGCGTATAGCTGTTGTCTCTTTGTTGTTGTTAGCTGCGAAGTCGTGTCCGACCCATTGCGACCCCATGGACAACGTTCATCCAGGCCTTCCTGTCCTCTACCATCTTCTGGAGTCCATTTAAGCTCACGCCTACTGCTTCAGTGACTCCATCCAGCCACCTCATTCTCTGTAGTCCCCTTCTTCTATTGCCCTCAATCTTTCCCAGCATTAGGCTCTTCTCCAGTGAGTCCTTCCTTCTCATTCGGTGGCCAAAGTACTTGAGTTTCAACTTCAGTATCTGGCCTTCTAAGGAGCAGTCGGGGTTGATCTCCTCTAGGACTGACCAGTTTGATCGCCTTGCAGTCCGGGGGACTCGCAGGAGTCTTCTCCAGCACCATAGTTCAAAGGCCTCAATTCTTTTGTGTTCAGCCTTTCTTATGGTCCAACTTTCGCAGCCATACATTGCAACTGGGAAAACCATGGCCTTGACTATACGTACTTTTGTTGGCAGGGTGATGTCTCTGCTTTTTAGTATGCTGTCTAAATTTACCATAGCTTTCCTCCCCAGGAGGAAAGCAACATACAAACTCAATTTTTCAGTATAACTAACTTTTAATAATTTATTAAATAAATAAATAAAATATTGTCATTTTAAAGAGAAGTTCACACCATCCTTAATGCAAAAGCATTTCAACTCACTGTGCCAATTTTGGCTGCAATGTTTATTTGACAATCACAAATCATACTCAGTTCAAGCATTAATTAAGATACCTTTGCTCATCTATAATTTTTCATAACCATGATTTGTTGCAAGCCATCCAGTGTCACCTGCTTGAGTTGGGAGGCTATAGAAATTGATTGATTCATTGACTGAATGAATGAAAAAATAAAATTAAAATTAAATAAAATAATAATAATTTAAAAAATGATAAAATAAATGAAATAAAATAATGGGACAATAAGATTTGCTCAATACCAGATTGGCACATCAATCATGTGTTTCAATACAACATTTAGGTCTTGTCCAACAAAACAACAAACAAATAAAGTGCCTTAGTGAGATTTATGAAGCCAAATGGAGGCACCATAATCCATGAGTATCAGGGCCTGCATGCACAGCACTAATTGGGGGGGGCTAGAAAGGTGTCCCATTCTTATACAATCGCATGGTTTAGCTTTCTAAAGAGGTATCGCCCCATCCATGTTAAAGAACAATAATGCAAGGTGGCCACACCTGATCCTCAGGCTCAAATCTTGTTTTGCTGTGATGTACAAACATTGTTCATCCTGCTTCTCCTCTTTCTCTGGGGTTTTCACCGCAACCTTCACTGTCACTGCGGAGCTGGGAGGAGGCAGGCAGTTGGGGGTTATCCGGATCTCTCTTTGTACAGTGTCGATAGATTGTTGCTGCACACATTCATCCCACTGAGGCCAGCAGAACCCTGCAAAGGCAGTTTTTCATCCAAATTATTTGCACATTCTCATCTACCTCAGGACCAGGATAAATGTGATGGTCCTTCATAATCTCAAGAGTTGAAGTCATTTGTTCTGTTGCAGAATCCAATCTGAGTCGCTCCCTGGGACCAGATTGGATCCTGAAACATTATCTTGGGCACCTTTATTTGCCTTCATTTATTCTGTGTTTGAAAAAGATAGAATTTGCCCAACGCAATTGTGATGGAATGTGCACCTGTAGAAGCAGAGGGGGAGTCTTTTGACAACACAAAGCTGTTTCAGAAGGAGACCGGGATTAAGAGACTGCGCAACCCAGATCTGGGTGAGGAAGGAGGGAAGAGATTCAGGGTAATCACACCCTAGAATCTCCTAGGATGTATCTAGCAGTTTAGAATCTTATAGTCTGGCAAGATTCTGTCCATTAGGCGTAAGCCAATAAAGGATTGGACGTGATTGGATCTCGCTGTCTCATCTCTAGACTTGGGCCTGACAATATTAAGAGATGGACAAGGCCAGATGAAGGGCGCTTGATGCTCTAAGCACAGCCCAACAATGGTGCCTCTTGGCCATCCTTTACTTAATAGACAAGACATTAAGACTTGATAACTGCTAAAAAGTCTTGTGTGACAGCAAAAGAGTTAAGGAGGTGATAGCTAATGGGAAAAAATTCTACCCCTTTGATTCCCTAAACGTGGGCTTATCTTGTTCCAAAGGTGCTTTTTCAAAAGGCAACTGGATTTTCTTCTTTTTCTTTGTTTTGCTTCTCATCCAAGAAGCGTCTTCAGCTCTGACTGGATGGTGGGATCCCCATCTTCACAAAAAACCAAGAAAGTCCAGTTGCCTCTTTAAAAAGCAACTTTGGGACAACCATAACCTGGATGACTGAGAATCTCCATAGACATGGGCTTATCTTGTTCAGGGTTGGAGAAGGATGGATTTCTCCTTTCAAGATTCAGAAAGTTCTACCTGCAAAAATTGTAAAGCATCACACCACTATTCCACTTCCCAGAGCTTTATGCTCAGCTCATTACAGATCTCCACTTTCCTGGCTCTTCTTTTCTTCAGATATTTGCAACTGTAATAGTTTATAGGAAAGACCTTGAAAAAACACAGCAAAATGATGCTGCCCAGGGAATGGTTAGATAAGAGAGGGTGTAGCCTACAGCTGCATAATGGGTGGAGAAAGAGGGTCAGAAAGGCTCTCCCTGACTTCTCAGGTTTGTAAAAGAGATGCTGTGAAATTTATACATTCAAACTGGCAAGACTGATGTCTGTCTTCACAGGTAGATCAGCAGGAAACACAATCAGCCGAGCTAATTCTATTTTTTTGTGAGGCTACATTAACGGAATCTTGCCTGAGAAATGAGGCAAGGAAGCCCACTGAGACACACACACTTACCACAAGACCACGTGTAGAGTGAACTGTTGCTGTGTGTCTCAGGCCAACCCAAGATAACTGTTGCAAAGACACCAGCATGGCGGCTGGGTGAAATGTATATCTTATTTTTCCCCTTGTCATCCTAAAGCAATGGAAATGTGAAGGATTAGGCACAAATATATCCCTGCAAAGTATTTTATCAGTGGCAATAAACAGGCACTTCCAAGCCTCTTTGCTTAACACGCATAACTGAATAACATAATTAAATAGCATAACTTTATAAATAATATAACTTCTTTTGCAGCCCGGATTGAACTGCCTCTATGAGAAAAGTGACTAACAAATTCTTCTCCCACCTGTTGGCTATATGTATCTAATATTCCATTATTTTCCCATGATGTCTCACAGGGGAATAAGTGTGGATAAATTGGAGTAGATTTTTCTAAATAAACCAGTGGAGGACTGCATATCTGGTTTAAATCACTTGAAGGATTTGGATTCATCACTCAATTTTTTAAAAAAATTGTGCATGTCTAGAAATTATCTCAATAGATCAATGTGATTTTTGCATGGGTCTCCAACCTTGGCAACCTTGGCAACTTGTGTGTCTTCATATGACACACAAATAGCATCAGTGAAACATTGCTAAGACAAATCTCTCAGCTGTCTATTCCCTCTATGCACTATCTTATGCACTTTGTTTTCTCCCACATTTTTCCAATACTCACAAGTCTTCTTTTCCCATTTGTGCTGGATTGTTCTTCATTCGCCAGAGGATCTGTTTAGTGCCAAGAACACAGTAGAAGATTTAAATATCACCAGTCAAGATAGGCTTGAATTTCTCTCTGTAAAGCATGGACGTTTCTCCTCTGCTCAACTCAGCCTTTTTTTTTTAATATGAAAGATGACTAAAAATGGTTTCTAAAAAGACTGGCTTTGGATAAGTTAAAAAGGAAGAGAGGTTTCAGTTAGAAAGTTTTGCAGTTGCTAAATCTGGACTTCTTCTGCCCTGAACATTTTTTGTCACTAGTCTTGGGAGCACAGAACAGTATATATAAATGCAATCTACCCACTCAAGTTGATCCTGAAAGTTCACATTGCTTTGTTAAACAGTTTATCCTAGGATCCCATCTGGGTGGGTCACTGGGACCAGAGGTTAGCCTTCTGAGCTTTCTCTACCGGAATCTGTAATGCAGGGGTCCCCAACCCATGGTCCATGGACCAGTACCGGGCTGCGGCAGGCCAGCAACCGGTCCGCACAAACAAGTGAAGCCCCATCCGTGGGATGCAGGCAGCACACACAAAACCACGCCCCCTCCGGTCCACAGAAAAACCTCTCTCCACGGAACCGGTCCCTGGTGCCCAAAAGGTTGGGGACCTCTGGTGTAACGTGTAACATTCTAGTAGAGAGAAGTTCCCTGAGGAAGGGCTCCAGCACAAGTCCGAAAACTTGGAAGCCCAAACCTCTGGTCCTAGTGACCGACCCAGATTTGATCCTGCAACATTATCCTGGGACATGTTGCAGGATAATGTTTGCCTTTATTCATGAGTTTTATCCTATCCAGTTCCCGCATCACGCAATCAAGGTCCCATGCTTACCTTTTTTATGAGAACTGTTAGACACTGTGACACTTCCAACATCAACGCTCATGTTTGAGAAGGCATTCATCACAAACACTTTGACCAGAAAAGTACCTGAGAAGAGCACATAGCAAAACAAAAAACAATGAAACAGATTTACAATTAAAAACGAATCTTGAATGTTTAAAGGTGAGCTTGACTGAGTAGAAGGTCTTGGTGTTTCAGAGATCTAGAGAGGATGAATGGCAGAGATCACATCAAGGGAAGTTTAGTCTGATGAATGAAAAGTTTAATCTGACTGAAAAAGCTTGAGATTATGGTATGGCTTGGAAGAACTCAAATGAATGAACTTTTCATCCCCAATACCGATGATTTGACAACCAAGCAGATTGCATGTTTTGGGCAATCTTTACTCTCCACTCTCAGCAAGCTACCCTTTTTCTCCTGTCATTACTGAATTTCTGATATTTTCTGCTTCTTCTTTTCAGTTCCATCTGAGGTCCCAAAAGTGCTTTTTCAAAAGGCAACTGGACTTTCTTTGGTTTTCCTTGAAGACGTTTCACTGGAAATATCAGAAGTGAAACGTCTTCAAGGAAAAACAAAGTCCACTTGCCTTTCGAAAAAGCATCCTTGGGACAACCGTGACCTGGATGACTGAGAATCTCCATAGACAGTTCCATCTCAGGGTTCAGCAATCAGCAACAAAAAGAGAAGCATTAAAAAAGCTCAAAACACTAGTCATTGACAATGTCCTCTCTGCCAACCTTGGTGGTTTGCCAACAATGCCAAGCCAGGGGTCTATATTTTCCTAAAAGTAAATTGGTAAAATGCTATGCCCAATGGAAACCGACATAAGATTTTCATATTTTGATTAAGGTAAGATTAAGTTTGCTTCCTTTTTTAACCCTAACCTTCACTTACTCCGTTTCACCTTTGTATATATTATTTACAGGGTTGGGTTTAGAAATGGAGACACCTTGGTTGGTCTTCATTTGTGAAATCCCCTCACTGACTGTGCTAGACCCAACTTTCAGAGAGAAAAACTGGGAGAAGTGTGTTTGGTGCCTTGGATGAAAGATAGCATATAAACCAGCTGGGTATAATTAGAATCTTGGCATTGCAATACCTTCAGAATTCATTGGGATTGTATAAATTTCAGACTTTCCTTCAACGAAATCCTTCAGGTGGGAAAATGTTTCATTCATCCCGGTCACTTCAAATCTCACTTTTTCAGGGGCGCCACGACGTACAGAGACTTTGATTTCCAGGTCTTCTCCTAATTCCAAGGAGTCGGAAGTTAACATAGCTTGGAGACCAGAAATCGGCTCCACTAAATGAACAGCCAGGATTTCTACGACCTCTGAATCTGTGGTGTTGCTGGTGGCAACTATTTCAAGGGAATGCACTCCAGGGCCAATCAGCCGTTGAGGCACCCTGTCCAAGGTTAGATTATGAGGGGCAGTTCCTATTTTTGTGCTGGTCTCCAACACAGTCTTGTTACCACTTAATATAGTGTAGGTTACTCCAGTCCCTGCAAAACAGAACAAAACAAAAATTCCAGAATGGCTTAAAAGTGGTATCAATTATAACGAAGTCTATATGCCTTCATTATTACAAATGTATTTGTTTATTTAGCGTATTTATCCAGTATTTGTTATACACATAGACAAATACTATGCAACATACATTAAATAAACAAATGCACTTGGATGGAAGGACAGACAATAGCCGTGCTGGCTGAAGATAAAGGGAATTGCAGCATACCTAGAGGCCTCTGTTTTAGAAAAACAGCTTTACTACATAAGATAGTGATTCTAACATCCCTTAGGGAATGCAACCTTTTTCAATGAGTGTATGGTTTATCCCCCCCCCCCCAATCCCCTTTTTCCCCTTTTGTTATGCTGTATGTTTCAGTTGTAAACCTGACAATAGGGTCTCAAGGTAGACAGATTGAATTCCAGTGACAATGAGTGCGCAATTGGAAGACCTGAAAGATCAAGTTAGGGACAGATCATCGTAGTTAAAATTGCTCTATGCAGTTGCTAAGAATTGAAAAGGATTTGATGGCCCACAATCAACCAAGTAGCCATTAAGTTCTGATTCCAAAAGGCACTTTGAAATGTGCTGGATGCAAATGTAGCACCTGCTTGCAACTCTTTAAAGCAGCCACATCTTTTCTGTGTTTCTGGCACCCACCCATCACCTTGCTAATGAAAGCTAAGTAAGCATTCTAGTCATCATTACGTAAGCCTTTTCTCTCTTTTCTTTTTTCCTTTTTAATTACCTATTTGCCTACCTTCCTGCAGAAAGCTGATACATACACAAACACACACACATATACACCTTTTATATTTGTCATGAGATCTTTATAAAAAAATCTTAATAAGAAAGGTTGTTGCCAGTGGCCAAAACCCCAAAATGGCTGTTCCTCCTTCCGGTCTATGAACAAACTTAGCAATTTATTCTCCTGCTTTAAGAATGTGTTGCTGTCCAATTTTCCCTATTGGTAGAGTTGGCCCTGATTTCAGAATTATACACTTTTCTTTCAGGATGGTTTTGTTTATAGAAAAGATCTGGATGCTTTAAGGAATAGTTCAGATTAGCAAAGGACCACTTTATGCACAGGGAAAGTATATTGTTTGAACGGCTACTGGAAGAGAGAAAGTACACTAACCTCCATCAAGTTCTACTTGAATCCATAAGGTTTCCTCATAAAGGGTCCTGCAATAAGAGCTGTTCCCCACTTCATATTTGCTGAAGCACCCGGTCACTGTGACCTTATCCATTTTATCTCGAACGGTGATGAGTTTTTGAGCAGTCACGTGCCACTCACTGGTAGTGCATTCCACAAAAACGGTGAATTCGCCTGGCGCTGTATAGCAGTGAGTCACATTGCTATGCAAGCTGTAAACACAAACGAGGACAAATTATCAGCAGATCTGTCAAGTCCAAAACCGAGAATAACACTTGGTAATGCTTCCAACTTGAGATCTTTATTGATTCACACCCATAAACAAAATCTTGCCAGACTGAGGACTCTCCTATCTGCATCTACAATATAAATCTGGGAACTATTAGAGACAGGCTGTCTTTACCTTCTTTCTCTCACACGTAACATCCAGACTGGATTGCCTCTTGGTCCTCTGGAATTCATCCATCCCTCTTGGGAAGCCACCTCCCTACTACATTCCATCCCAAGATGATCAGATCTACAGCAAGGCATTGAAAACTGGAAGATGTTGGTTCTAGGTCCAACTTGGCCAAGCATCCCTTCTTAGGGGACATTACATTTAGGATGAGGTAGGGGTCAAAAAGGTTAAGACAGTGGCTGTGACCATGTAATCAAAGCTCTGTCCTTTTTTACATGGCTCATGGTGGTGCATTGGTGGGGAAGATGGGGATGGTTGTCTAAACACATCCCAAGATTGACAGTTTGGCAAAACTTGATCTTTAATCTCACTGACTCTTAGATGCAACTACAGTCCCTTGAAAGTCTCTTCCTCATTTTCTCCCCAAGCTTCCTCTGACCTTGAAGGGTAGTAGGGGTCCACCGTGTTTCCATCTCCAGTGCTAATTATGCAGGAGAGGTTTCCAGAGTATGGTGAGAGCAGCCATTTCAAGGAGATGGTGACATTTTCCAATACAAACATGGCCTCTGTCACCGCCAAGCTCAAGCCTGTAAAAGAGTAGAGAGAATTCCATCCCCTTTTGCATCCGGGGACAACTCAGAGCCTTCTCAAATCTTTATTTAACAAACAGATCAAGTATCCTCTATAAAAATGACAACCATTTCAATCATCAGTATGGAACCTGGGAAACAAAAGCTAACATTATCAACACAATACTCTCGTACTGAAGCTCCAGCATCTTTACAGAAGAGTCCTCGGTGTTAAGACCAAGCTGGTGAGCAAAACAGTAAAACTATAATATAATATTAAATAGAAAATTATAACAGCAAAAGGATTAATTTTAATATGAATGTATTGTAATACTAAAGTTTTTGGTATAGATTCCAATAATATGAGTATTATATAAAGATGTTCTCATCTAACTCAGTGTTTGTTTGCTTATGATGACAGATCAGGCAGAAATAAAATATAAATTCTACATTGAAAAATGCACAATTAACATCTTCAGCTAGCTACCTGGAATTATTTCCAGCTCAGAATCAAGGTCAGAGAAGAACTAGATTTGTTTATTTGTTTGTTTTATTAAATGTGTTTGTCACCCATCTTGCCACAAGGGCTGCAGAGATTTATGGTAAAGTGATTGGTTTGGTTGTAGCTTCGGAGTCTAATTAAGGTGATTTTGAAAAAAATTAAAATCCAACTTCTTCGCCATTAAAAAATAATCCCCAGCTAGGAGTGCAGCATTTGCAAGAATCTAAATGATTCTGCAAACTGTTATAGGCTGGCAGCAAGCTGACAAGTCTCTGAATTTCAGACACCACATTGTTGTTGCTTGGGGGGGGAAAACCCAGACTGCTGGTTGGCAATTTTAAAACAGGGTTTCTACCCAGAGGTCACTAACCAATCTTGGCCTCCCTGGACTGTGTGTGTAGAAACGGTGACTGCTTACCTTCCATGCAATGGTATTGGACAGAGAGGTAGCTTCCGAAACCTGGGCAAGGCTCTCCGAAAAAGGTTCCATCCGCTGCAACTTGGCATGCTTGGAGCCCATGACATTGCCCTGCAAGATTAAAATGACCGCTTGAGTTATGGTTTCAGTTGATTTCAGTTCCTCATTTTTGTAGATAGATGGATGAATAGGTAGATAAATGATTGGATGGATGGATGGATGGATGGATGGATGGATGGATGGATGGATGGATGGATGGATGGATGGATGGATGGATGGATGGATAGATAGGATAGATAGATAGATAGATAGATAGATAGATAGATAGATAGATAGATTAGATAGATAGATAGAATAGATAGATAGATAGATAGATAGATAGATAGATAGATAGATAGATAGATAGATAGATAGATAGATAGATAGATAGATAGATAGATAGATAGATAGATAGATAGATAGATAGATAGATAGATAGATAGATAGATAGATAGATAGATAGATAGATAGATAGATAGATAGATAGGTGTGAAAGACCTTGGGAGACTGGCCCAACAGCCACTATCAAGGGAAAAGTCAGATGGGAGACAGTATAATCTGCAGCTGAATAGTGGGCAGGCCAAGAGACTTAGAAGGGACTCTCTCTAGTTTCTTGGGCTGTAAAGGAAATGTGGGGGTGGGGGTGGGAACGGGACAGAATTATACTTTCAGACTTGCAAGATTCTGTCCATATAGCTTTATAACAAAGTAGAAGTAGCCCATCTGGTTGTGATTTCTGTCTGGATTGCCCCTTGAGGCTCTATCCAAGAAGCTAAGCAGAATTGGATTTGTTAGCGTCTGGATATGGTGAGAGACCATTAGGAAATGCTTGGGCTGCAGGCAGCTGCAAAAACATCCAGGCTGAAGATGAAGGAATTTCCCTATTGCTGTCAATAAAACTACATGGACATATTCATGTGGTCACAGTAAGTCAAACTGGACTCAAGGTAGTCTGTACTATTGCCTTTTGAGGCTTCCAAAGTGAGGGCCACGTAGGATGGACTTTGTAATATTTGCAATATGGTTTTTGAGGCTTACCTGCAACTTCGTCTTTCACACTAATCCAACTGCACTCTTCTTCGTCATCAAACTGCAAGGGAGTCTCAAGGACACAGTAGTGAGGAGTTTTCCGCCCATAGAAACTCTCTCCAATCTGGATGACTTCTCCTGATCCACACTGCACGGTGGCATTGGAGTTGTCGCAAGCAATGCTCTGGCCTGATTCTGGACAGTAAGGAATAATGAAAGCTTCCTTCAAAGTGTCTTTTATCTTCTTAATTCAGCTTCTCTTACGAGGTGCTCTCCAGACATATTGGACTTGAATATGTGAATTTTCAAAGACAGCCAAAGACAAATTACCTGGGAATCATGGGAGCTGAATTCCAGAACATCTGGTGAGATAATCTGGGAAAGCTTTCCTTAACTGCTCCAATAGGGAGCAATAGATAGGGCTACTGAGGAGCTAGAAGACACCAAGTCTGCATCAGTTTTGTGCTGTTTGGTGGCACAGATTCCCACAGCTCATGGCTAATAAAAGATCAAGGCCAAAAATGTTGTGAACCCCCATTCCCAGCAACCCAGCATAGCCTTAACAAGAATGGATGTTGGTAAAGGAGGCTGGGAATTGTCTTTCAGCCACATGTGAAAGGCTGAAGCTGTTGCAGTGTTGAATGAATGATTAACTTTATTACAAACCAGAGGGCCATCAAGGAAATCAAAATAGAAACAATAAAATGAAGTACTGTAAAACAGGGGGTCCCCAACCCCGGGCCACAGACTGGTACTTGTCCATGGCCTGCTAGCTGGAGGTGAGCGGTGGGCAAGTGAGCAAAACTGACACCATTCCTCCACTCCACCCCGACACATGGAAAAATTGTCTTGCACGAAACTGGGGACCGCTACTGTAAAACAAAATACGAACAATACAACCCTCTAATAATCTACACAATATAACAAGTATTCAGTTGCAAATGAATGTGCCATAGACAAAACGCAGGTTCTGTAGGTTGCAAATGTAAATTTAGTGTCAGATTTGCATGGTTTTAGAATCTTTGTCTGCCAGGAGTTTTACCTAACATTGCCTAATGAGGGGTGTTATAAGCTTGATATGAGTACCATTATACATTAAAATGGAGTAACATGGGGTTAGGATTAGGGTTAGGCTTCTCATTTGCCTTTTTGCTCATTTTTCTAAAACTTAGAAATCAAAAAAAATAAAACCAAAAACTTAGAAATCAAAAGTAGGCCAATATAATCCAGGTCAGTGTTTCTCAACCTTGTTAACTTGTCCATTTTCTCAACCGTGTCAACTTGAAGATGGGTGGACTTCAGCTCTCAGAATTCCCCAGCCAGCAGAGCTGGGGGAATTCTGGGAGTTGAAGTCCACCCAACTTTATGTTGACAAAGTTGAGAAACACTGGTCTAGGCCGTTATATCTATGTATTTTAAAGGCATGGACGTGTGGGTTTAGTTTCTTACCAAATTCACAAATAAAGTCGAACTCCTGGCTACAATTCTCAGTTACACCCCACTGGTAGTCAGCATTCTTCAGGATATAGCCACAGGACGATGCAAAGACCGAGGGCGGATCTTGGGACCACTTGCTGTAGGTGATGTTCGAAGTATCTAGCCAAATCATGGATCCTGCGTGGAAAGAAATTGATGTAGCGTACAGATGCACCACAAAATATTTTACGGCTACAAAGATCTCCTTCCTTGGCCAGCAATAGCACAGTGAAGTTGGACACATAGTCCCTTCAACCAGATGATCTCTCAAGTTATCACCCAGAAAGTAGTGGGTGAACTGATAGCAAACAAGCTAGTGTTGATCCTCTGGCTCCATGGCAAAGTATACTCGTTGGGTTACTGTTATATGCCACACTACCTTTTTAATAAGAGAATTTAGCAAGATACTCTTCTATCAAGCTTTTAATCATTCATTGACTGCAATTGTCATTTAAATGTTTTAAACTTGGTGTTTTTGCTTTTAAACTGGTGAGCCACCTTAGGTGCCTGTGTAAGTAGAAAGGTGTTTCTTGGTGCATTCTGTCAATCAGAAGATCCCCAGTAAATTGCTTCAAGGGCCATGCCTCGTCCTGCCTTCTGGCCCTTCATTAATTGGCCATCTGAGAATATTTAAGAAGTCCATAGGCATGGACAGAGGCTGATGACTACTTTCTCCCCTACTCCTTACAACTGATATTTAAGAGTGCGGTTTATATGGCACATGTGAATACAATTTATTGAGAATTGGCATTCTATCCACAAGGGAGGGAGGGAGGGGGGAGGGAAGGAAGGAAGGAAGGAAGGAAGGAAGGAAGGAAGGAAGGAAGGAAGGAAGGAAGGAAGGAAGGAAGGAAAAGATAGAGAAGGAAGAGAGGAAGTAAAAGGAAGGAAGGAAAAGATAGAGAAGAAAGAGAGGAAGTAGGAGGAAGGAAGGAAGGAAGGAAAGAAAGAAGGAAGGAAAAGATAGAGAAGGAAGAGAGGAAGTAGAAGGAGGAAGGAAGGAAGGAAGGAAGGAAGGAAGGAAGGAGAAAGCAGTGGCAAACTACTTCTGTAGTGTTGCCAAGAAAATTACCTAGATATGTTCATAAATACACCAGAAGCTGAGCTTCTCATTCCCTTTACAATTTGCCCCTCACATTTGTATCTAGGATTCTAACCACAACTTGCTGCACACACCATTGTCCTCAATTTTTCTTACCTTCATTGGTTTCGTTTGAAGAGGTATAGATTATACCAATCCACCACTCCTTGTCCTCGGAGATATGTTCCTCCAAGAACGTCTGAGTCTCTTCATTCCCAATAAAGGCCAAATGGCCACCTCCTCTCTCACACCAGCTCTGAGCACTTGTGAACGTGCGTTGGAGTCTCACGAATTCATAGCAAGAGTGATTGAAAGCCACTTGATACTTTGAACAAGGGATCTCTTCTGCCAGGGATAAGTCCTCTCCTGTAGACCAGGAAACTAGGAGTATAAAAATTATACTAAGAAAATGCATGTCTGGATCAACGATGCAGCTCCTACATTGAGAGAGACAGAGAACCCACCACCAATTCTCTACACTTTATGACTCGGTTTTGTAAACCTATTTCTCTTTTCTACCTCTTCTCCTATTGCCTGCGACAGCCTACTAAATCTTTTGCTTCCAATTAGAAAAAAAAAGAAGAAGCTTCTTTGAATGATTATTTTAAAAAAGCACAAACTGGTGCTATTGATGTACCAATGGATTTGAAAAAGGCCATTGTGCAAATGTCTGCTACAAATCAAGAAGAATAAACAGCAAGCTTTAATGGATAAATTTCCATGTGAACCGAGAAGATTACATTGATAAATAAGCACATGAGCCGTATGGCAACCACAGATAAAACACACAGTAAAAGGGACTATTGTGTTTTTAGATGCTGGGCATTTTATTCCAAAATAAGAATTTAAAAACCTAGAACACTGATGTTGACCTACACCATGTGAGGGATATATGTAACAATTTCAGCAATGCTTAAAAATTGTGAACAAAGAAGGTATGTGGAAATTAGATGTATATCCATAGAAAGAGAAAGTACACATCCAATTTCTGGAGAGTTTAGGAATAAGAAGAAAGCTTCGTTCCCCACTTCCTTGCATCTCTTCAACCAACAAATGCATTAACCAGTCTAAGAATTGCTGTGATGAAAGACATGGACAAATGAATCATAGGAGTATTATCTCAAGACTGGTAAAAACCTTTCAATAAGATCTAGTCCAGCGATGGCGAACCTATGACACATATGTCAAAGGGGATGACCATGACATTTTGGATGACGTGCCGGTTTCCAAGCAAATATTCTGGTCTTCTTCTCTGATTCTGTCATCATCTTATTGCCCTGCTCCAGGAAAACTACATCCTAGCTTGCCCATGGCCCTTTCTGACATGTGCAGAACAGGACTAAACTTGTATACCTCTCAATTCAGATGCTGAAGAACCAAGCTTTAGAGACTTCTTTGCAGGAAGAGGTTCTTGGCGAAAGGTGAATCTGATCTTAGCAAACCAAAGCTGTTTAGCTTCAGTTGTGCACAGTGGTGGGATTCAGCCAGTTCGCACTTCGGCAGAACCGGCAGCTAATTTTTTGTTGTCCAGGCCCAGAATGTACTTCCGGAAGCGGTATCCACACAGAGAACCGGTTGTTCACATATTTGAATCTCACCACTGGTTGTGCATGGTGGGTAGAGAGTAGGGGCCTTGGATTGGCTATATAAAGCTCCTGGAGAAAGGTATTTGCTTTCTGGATCAACTTGAAGATAGACCTCTCCTGTGGTAGTATGTATTTATTTGCAATGATCCTTGATCGGATACTGAATCCCACATTGTTTACTTGAGGACCTATAGACAGGTCCTCAAGTATGACCTGTGACATATATAGGTCCATTGAAGACCTGTATACTGCATGGGTCAGAAAGAAGGCTGAGGAAATATCTACACAAACCCTCACATCCTGGACATAAACTGTTTCAACTCCTCCTCTTGGGATGACACTTTAGAGCATTGCATGCCAAAACAACTAGACACAGAGACAGTTTTTCCCCCCCTTGTGTCATCACTCTGCTAATTCCCACAGCATTGTCTTATGTCTAAGATATTCACCCATACTACCATTGTCCTTCTCATCTTTTCTACTACCTTCTCCATTGTTATGTTATGATTACATACTTTGTTGTTTGTATGCACACCGAGAGCTTATGCACCGGAGACAAATTCCTTGTGTGTCCAATCACACTTGGCCAATAAAAGTATTCTATTCTCTAAAATATACATATTATTCCAACCATTCTATTTATATTTCCCAATTAAATTCTATCTCTTATTCTATTCTATTTCAAATATATATTTTATAAATCCATCCATACCTTTAAAACCTCTTTTTAACTCCTTAAATAAAATTTATATTTTACGAAATAAGGGAAATTGGATACCCGAAGTGTAAACTTGTGTTTATTTAAGGCTAAATTGGAATATGGTAGTTGAAGTTAGTTAAGCTTGAAAACAGGATTTGATTGGATATAGGTGAAATATTATTGATAGTTTTGTTTGTTTTTCGTCTTTGATTGACAAAATAGAGAGGGAACTTTTAAAGAATTAATTTGAACTATATATGTATGATTATGTTTCTCACTTTCCTCTATGGATTACCCTATCCCCACGATGAGTCTCAAGCACTTTGATGTAAAACCAAAAAAACCCAATAAAACTTGTTATTTAAAAAAAAAAGTATTCTATTCTATTGTCATTAATTCTCAGGCTGATGAATTGCTGTTGCTGAACTTCCTTTCAACCGCAGGAAAACTAGCTCTTGACTTACTGCTTTACAAGCAGTATGATTGTGAGTTTGATTATTAGTCTGAATATTCTTCAAGAGCTTTGCTGGGTTGTGAAATCTGTCTATGTTGGAGGCTGTTGGGCACATGGGCTACACGGGAATGACAGTTGAGAAAGGTTGTATACCTTCAATGACCACAAGATGGAGAGAGATCTTTAGGGATGGGTTGAGTAGCATGCCTTTAAAAAAAAAAAAAGAATAGAAACTTTCTCCCACTAGATGGCATGTTAGTAGGTTTGGGTGTGGAAATCCTACACCACTGAATGGCACTTGTTTGTGAGTGGCTGACTTACATGCTAGTGTTATTTACTATCACAATCCTGGTCTTTATGTTTATGCTAAAGGCACTGAACTGAATACTGGAGACAAAATACTTGGCTGTATATAGGTTGATCTTCATCTGGCATCAAGATTTAGATTTGGCTTTGGATATGACTGAAGATGTCAACTGTTGAATTTTCAGGAAAAGTTTTTTTTTTTTTTAATTGCATTTCGGTTTCTTTTAACCATTTTAGTTATCTGTCAAACCATTTGAATTTTGCTACTATCAGTTTTGTTATTATCCTTCTCATCTTTCCTATTAGTATCGTGAATTATTACTTGGTTGTTTGTATGTTGATGAATTATTATATCTCATGATTTATGATTTATCACTTTGCTGTTTGTATGTACACTGAGACCTGGTTTGTATGTACAGTTTATGTTTTTATGTACACTGAGAGCTTCTGCACCAGAGGCAAATTCCTTGGGTTTCCAATCACACTTGGCCAATAAAGAATTCTGTTCTATTTTCTTCCAATTCAGCCAGAGTTGGCTAAATCTATAAAACATCTTCAGGCAGGTTAGTTACTAGCCTAGTAATTATGGGCACCCAATGCGCTGAGTTTAGTTAGTTTTAATCTTAATCAGTGGGGAATTATATATGAATAATTTGCCTCACCTCTCCTCTCCATATTCCATGCAGAAAGCCTGTAGTTACAGTTGTTGCCTTTTGCAAGATTGTGCTTCCTATAGATATTGGAATGTGGATTAACAATTGTAGAAGCCCTCAGGTAGAAAAAACAAAAACTCTCAAATTACCACCAGACCAACAATCAAGTAAACAATAACCAATCAAGAAACTGCCAAAGAAGCCAACAGCAAACAGCTCAACCAAAGAATTTCTAAGACCACCCCCAAAAACAGTCAGTGAAAGACACTAGAATATAAACGGATAGCAAATCACACTCCTTACTAACACTGATGATGTTACCTAGTTTGGGTAATGAAACATCTGCAAGAAAACAAGGAAGCTCAGAGAGCACCAAGGACCCCTCAAAACTTGAGCTGCCCAATATTAATTTTCATCCCATCTGTTTTAGCTTTATTCCCAAGTCTGAAATGATGGTTTAAAGACCAGAATGGGCTGGTTATGTACACTCTGCCAAGGCAGAACAAAACAGGTCTAATTATGGCTTAGAGTAGTCCATAAATCCACCATCTTTCTCTCAAATTCACCGTACTTTGTACTTATAAAATAACTATATTTGTAAAAACCTTAGGCTGGATCAGAAAGAATTAAAACTGAATCAATTTTTCAGAAGACATACATGGAAACCAAATAAACGAACACAGCTCAGGATTTGTGTGTTTTTATTTGTTCAGCTGGTTCATATTGGTAATGCCAGCTTGTTATCGACATTATTGCCTTTCCTTTGGTATTTTGTACTAACAGGAGACTGTTTCCATCAATTCCAGCACTGATTTCAACAAACACCCCTTTTCTCTGAGGAATACTCCAAGGTTTCGGTTTGAAGCCATGATCAAAACTAGGCCACTGAGACGGGGAGGCCTGTGGAACAGGTTTTACCCAATTTCTTGGAATAGCCTCAATTGAGGACTATAAACAGCTTCAGGATCAACCTGGGGCAGAAACCTCGTGTGGTGCTTCCTCTGTTGCTTTATCTCTGAACTTTGCCATAGATTGAAATGCTTGGGAAAACTTAGGCCTAGCTCTTTGCTTCAACATCTCTCAAAGAGTTTTCTTCTCCTTCCCCCCCCCCCCAGAAAAGATCTTTTCTGCCAGAAATGATTTAAGTCAGGGGTCCTCAACCTTGGCAACTTTAAAACTTGTGGACTTCAACTCCCAGAATTCCTCAGCCAGCAAAGCTTAAAGTTGCCATGGTTGAGGACCCCTGACTTAAATGATGCAACCTCTACTTTTGTTGTAATCTCTCCAGGCGCTTGGAGAACTTAGAAACATGTGATTTGAGATCTGATCCAAGCTGTTATCACAGCAGCAGTTTTTTATATGTGTGTGTGTTGTGTGTATTGTGAATTTTCTGCAACTGCTGATTATGGCACTCTTATTCGGTTCTCCACGTACATAATTATTTACTTGATCATTTCCTTTAAAATTCCATACCCTCTATTTAAATTTTGTGTGTCTAACCCAAATACGGTTGTTTACAATTTACGTGGTCGTTCATAAGAGTTCGCTAGTGGTTTTACCATGCTCTCTAATAAACTCCTGGCAAAGCAGGCTCCCTTTGACCAAAACATGAAATGCTTACCGCTCAGGGTTTGGAAATGTTTGCATGCCTGTTTTATTGACTATAACAAATGTAGTTTACCTTTTGTTTGCTCCGGAGCGATAGCTGAGATCCGAGAACAAACCGAAGCAACATGGTTCGGCTTTTCAATAGCAACTGCAACATGTGGTCTAAAATCACAAGGATTTGGGGAGTTATTTTAAGCTCCTGGCTAATTATTGACTTGCTGGCCTTCTGTGATGAGCAAGACCACTCACGTAAAATCATTGCTGCATTGCACCTCACCATAGGGCTGAAGATAAGTCCTGCATTGTCCCATCCTAATGAAGATCAAAAGGAAAAAGAAAAACTGAGATGACATTTCTGCCGGAAAACTATCTGCATAAGTAAATTATACCGAGAAATGGCAAGTTCTGGTTTTGCAAGCTAGTTCTTCGTATATAGGTGCTTCTAAATTTTTATGATTCAGTGATAGAACCAGAAAAAAAAAATCTCTTTGCTACCCATTCAGCTTCTGTGATGGATTACCTATGTTTTTTAGCACAATTCCCCAGATGATCCAATCAGTCAGTCTTGAAGGAAATCAACCCTCTTTGGAAGGACAGATCCCGAAGCTGAAGCTTAAATAATTTGGCCACCTAATAAGAAGAGAGGACTCATTGGAAGAGACCCCGATGTTGGGAAAGATGGGAGGCAAAAGGAGAAGGGGAAAGAAGAGAATGAGATGGTTAGATGGTGTCATTGATGCCATGAACAAAAATTTGGGTGACCTCCAGGACACCATGGAAGACGGGGGGGCTTGGAATGCTATGGTCCATAGGGTCATGAAACAGCGACTGAACAACAACAACAAAACTTGAATACAAGATTCATAAAGCTGTGCAATCATAGCCCTGTCTACATTCATGAAATTGCCTTACCTGTTTTGCATCATTGACCCTCCTACTGAGGTCCTTCCCCCTCTCCCATTTTAACTGTGTTCCCCAGAAGTAGAACGAGGTTCACCATCCTAGGAGGAAGAAGCCATTATATCATGGCTAGGCCCAAGCTGAGCTTGGAACCAAGGACTGTTCTACAAAAAGGCCAACTGTTATATAAGGTTGGTAGGGCGGAACCCTTTTAAGAAAGATGTCTGATGCAAGTTCAAAATATTCATGGTTTCGAAGTTGTCCTGTTCTGGCTTATTTTACATTGTTGTTAAAAGGGTGGGTTGTATTTAGCTAGATTTTGGGCTTTTACCTGTCTAACAAGTTTAAGCCTGCCATGCTGCAATGTTTGTCATGCTTTCAAAATAATGATATATGAATGCATTCATTGGACATCTATGGAGATTCTCAGTAGTCCAAGTCATAGTTGTCTCAAAGGTCCTTTTTTTTTCTCTTTCAAAAGGCAACTGGACTGCTTTTTATTTGAGGAAGAAGAGGAAGAGGTTTCGCTTCTTATCCAAGAAGCTTCATCAGTTATAATTGGGTGGTGGGGGGATGGAAGGATAGGTAGTGGCAGAATGGGAGCGGAGGGGGGAAATGAAAGGATTGTATTTCTTTGCAGTCATCTCGTTGTTATCACTCTCTCTGAGGGCCGTTGAGGCCACTTGGGGGTTTACTGTATCTTTGTCACCTAAATCAGAGTCCAAATAGGATTGGAATCTTCTTGGAACTACTAAAAGGACTGCATTGTAGACAGGAGATGGGTGATATCTTATCCCTCCCTCTCTGTTGGCTGCTCAGTTTTAACATAAATATAGGGTATAAGGGTCTCCTGCTTGAGTAGGGGGTTGAACTAGATCAGGGGTGTCAAACTGTCGGCCCGCAGGCCAGATGCGTCATGGCAAAACCACACCCACCCTATTGCCGGCAATGGAAAAAAAGTCGCGATACATCGCGACACATCAAATGACGTTGCGAGTTTGACACCCCTGGACTAGATGACCTCCAAAGGTCCCTTCCAACTCTGTTATTATTCTGTTCCAAATGGTCTCTTTTATCCCTCTTTCAAACCAATGAACCTCTTTATCCAAAAGGTGGACTTTGCTGTCTTCAAAAGAATGACTTTTGTCTGTCAAATGCAGATGGACCACTGAATCTAGCCCTGAGGGCTCTCTTATGTTGTGCCCTGCATTTGCGAAGTGGTTGTTTTATTTCTCCAATGTACAGATCTGCACCTGTCTCACTGCACTGTACTGCATATATCGCATCGCTCAGTTTGCGTCTGGGTATTTTATGCGTTAAATGTACCGTAGCTTGGAATGACTGGCTCCTCCTGTCTCATTTTCTCCCTTCCAAGTTGAGCAGTCTAAGAGTTTAGGGATGCACCATCGGGAGGCATTTTCGAGAAAACAAAGGCAATTTTCTGCTTCTCCTACTATGCTTTTAGTCTTGCCATTAACGGAAGCTTTCTAGGTCAGCATAGAGTCAGGCAGACATCGTAAACGAATACAGCTATATAAAAACAGTGCAGAACTGGGGGGAAAGGCCTTGTAATGTACATAGGGAACAGCACAACAGATAAGAGGAAATTTACCAGCAGCATCCTGATTTGACAATATACACGGCATGAAGAAATGACATCAAAGGGCTGTTAAAGATCTTGGTAGAATGAAAATATCTCTGTCGGCTGCCAACAGGAATCACAGACAGGCGGTGCCAATGTTGTAGAGGCCAAAACTCTGCCTGTCTTGCCTTATTGGGCACCTGGAGAATGTCTAGGCTTTGTTCCTCTTCCATTTGTGATATTTTTAGGATAGTTCGGGGAAATGGCTTTCTAACATGTTGGTCATTGCATTTCTCCAGGCTTGTTCTATCTATTTCATTGGCCCACAGCTATTTTTTTTTTCCTTTGAAGTTGTCTATATTGGGTTCACTAATATTCGCATCTAATGATTAAAATCTACAGGGTCCTTTGCTGCCTTCTCACCTTCAAACTAAAAAAAATGGCCAGAACTATTCTAGGAAGGAAAAAGCTGTGAAGATGGCCCTCAAACCAACTGGTCATAGAGAAGATTACAGATTACTCTTCCTAGTGCCATGGCTAGATTCACACAAGAAGCTAGGCTAAAGTGGGATTGGGCAGCACGTTCCAGGAACCCAGCTAGAGACTTAGCATATGGTGTGAATTACTAGCCTATCGTGTTAATCCATGATAGTTTGTAATGAAGCATTTCATGTCAACATAGAAACTGTGCTTTGTTCAGCCGGGGCTAGGGGTGTAATGAGAACTCAGTCTTCCACTAACCCAGTTACATCTCCTTGCTATCAGCCACCATTTCCTTGCAGTTCTCTTACTTAGAAGATTAGGAATGATAGCTGACTAAGTTTAGCCTTCCTACAAGATGGCTGAGTAAAGTTAGTTTAACCCTGAATGGATTCCCTTGAGGTTAAACGGAACAGCATTGAATTAGTGAACTGAGTCGTTTAACCCTTTTTATGCAATGTTCCCATTACAATGGACCTTCCTTTGACCTATTTGTTACAAAAGCAAGATAAGTGTGATCTATGGTTGAATAGCAATTGAGGTAGGATCTCCCCAGTCCACACTGAACAACGCAATCACTACATAATCTCACATTTGAGCAGCTTCTCTTGAATTCAGAAGGACCACACAGCCAATAGTTCTACTTAAATTAATATTTGGTCACTTATATTGATTGTCAGTCTCTTTGTATCAGAGTGATCCATTTTATGGATAGTTGGGTATATATAAATGTATATATTATGTACATTTGCCCTTGTCATAGTCAGTGGAAGGGAGTTCTGTTCCCGGAATTGAAAAATTTGGATGTGTGTTGTGTGTGTGTACATAGACATAGAAATATGTACACACACAAACACAAATTTTTCAATTCCAGGAACAGCACTGAATATGGTAAGCGCAAATGTAGGGATCTATCTCTCCCTAGCTATTAAACTTGAGTTTCTAATAAAAAGAACAAAAATTCATTGCAAAGGTGAAGACTGCTGTCATCTTTTTTTCCCCTAGCCCTTCCTTTAAGAGGAAGAATCTGATAGGAACCATGATCCTGTAGACAGGAAGGAGATTGTTTTGTGTTTTCTGCCCATTCCCATGTTCTAGTTGGCGAAGCAAACTAGAAATCACTGTGGTGGCTACTAACTAAGTTTAGAGGCAGACTACAGTCTGCGAGACTCAAGAGCAGCATAATAGAGGCATTGTTTATGATGTACATTATTTATTATATTAGTCACTGGTGCAACAGGCTTGGCAGGTTTGTTATAGGATCCTGCAAAATCTGATTCTATTGTCTGAGTGCTCAAGTGAAATAAGAATCTAGAAGACGTGTGATCAAGATCTCACATAATTCTGTGTGTGCCAAGGATTTACATGTACAGATCAACAACTCAGTTATGTTGAGTTTGATTTACTTCTGTGTACAGGCCAACGACTAGTCTCACTCAGGCAGGAGGTAGACAGGCTTGGACAAGAATGTCAACTTTGTGTTCATAGCTTAAGTTAAACACGGGGAATTTGTGATCCTCTGGTACCCCAAGTTCATAAGGCTGAACACTATCAGCCTGTTTTTCAGAGATTAGATGGTTTAGGTGTACGAATAGGAGCAGTTTTCCTCTGGGGGGGGCTGCTGCTCTCCTTTCTTCTTAAACATCTTCCCAGGCCAACCCTGATTTTAAAAGAATTAGTCATATTATATCTTCCAATGATGTTGCTTCATCCCTGGCACCCTGCTACAGTTGTTCAAAAGGATGGGAGTCTAAGCTGCAGCCGTTGCTTCTCCAGTGTTATCTAGTTCTAGCTTAAAAGGCCCATTATGGCTTGTTCAGCAAACCATGACCTAGAGGGAAGGATGGACAGACCAAGTCAAATCACTAGGTTTATGTGGGGTCCTTGGTGCTCTCTGAACTTAGTAGTTTTCTTGCAGACGTTTCATTACCCAACTAGATAACATCAGCAGTGCTCGAAAGGAGTGGGGCTTTTAGCATTGATGGTGTTACCTAGTTGGGTAATGAAACGTCTGCAAGAAAGCAACCAAGCTTACAGAGTACCAAGGACCCTACAGTTCAACCCTGAGCTACAAATAATCTCTTCTATTGTTAGATTTATGTTAAAGTTGATTGGCAGCTTTCAGCCCAAGAGTTTATGTGTGGCCCACACACTACCTTCAAAGATGCCAGTGACCAGTTAGAATTAATTACCTGCTCCTTCGCTGGTGGCTTATTACTCGGAAGCATAAAGGACGATTGCAATTAAGAGGGGGGTCCCACCTATCAATGGAGCCAATGACACTGAGAAAATAGGACGTGGAACTGGAAAGGAATGTGCCTATTCTTAAACAAGACACAGCATGGTGGAATAAGCTTATACCTGCAATTTGCAATCCAAACTTTTGGCTGTGTATAGTTTAAACCAGGGGTCTTCAAACTTGGCCCTTTTATGACTTATGGACCAACTCCCAGAATTCTTCAGCCAGGCTAAGGAATTCTGGGAGTTGAAGTCCACAAGTCATAAAAGGGCCAAGTTTGAAGACCCCTGGTTTAAAACCAGAGTATCTGAAGGACCTCATTATAGAGATAAGCCTGGAAACTGAAAATATCAATAAGGAGTTTAGCTTTACTGAAGACATGTTTCTTGTACTCTATAGTTTAATGAAGACACTCCAGTTAGCCCATGTCACTGTTTGCAAACTCCAGTGATAGGAATAGGTACATAGTCAAATCAGACAAAGCAGGCTTGAGAAGGTCTTAGTCTAATTTGTAATTGTACCATCTGGGTTTAGGTTACAGCCTCTGCTATCAGCTGATGTGCAAAACCCATCCATTATCAGCAGTGTTGGAGATACGTAATTTCTGCTGGATTTTTTTTATTGACTAACTCGCGGTAACGCTTCCTTTGGAAACAGCTGTCAACCAAAACATGCAGGCTTTACTGTTTGCTAAGTGATAATGCCAGGCAAAGAACCAAGCAAAGCTGGTCTTTAGATCTTTTGCTTATCTTCAAAGAGTTAGCACTAGAGGTTTAATGGAGCCCTTGAGATGAAGAGATTTATCAAAGCAAAGGTGCAGAATCAGCATACTCTACATTTCAAGATTTGCCACCTGTTGTTTTTTTTAAAGGGTTGGCAAAGCTACAGAAGCCAAAAAAAGATATATGTTGGTGTGGTTGGGATTTAATTTAGGAGATGCATTTTAACTTGATTTAATAACTACTTTTTAACTTATTGATGAATATCTTTACATTAGGAGAACCTCAACACAGGTGTGTTCCTAATTGCAAATACATTGAGGGCATCCTGAGATCTTCCACAACTTTAGCATTATTTTAAAGTTTTGGAAGATCTCAAGATGCCATCTGCATAGTTAGAACAAATAAGGCACCCTTGTGAAGTTTCTATTAATGTGAAAATTATTTTAAAATCAGGGGAAAAAAGATGTCATCTTTTTGACATGGTTGTTTTCATGATGGCCCTCAGGAGCTGGCAAATAAGTTAAGGTGCCATAGTCATAGAAACGTTGATATACAAAACCCTGATTTTTAGATGCCTTGTAAAAATGACAACATATTGTTAGTTTAATTATCATTCCTTGCAGGAAGAAATTTTTGAAAGTTCTTTGTATCTCAGCTGGGAGAAAAGATATTTTTTTCTTGCTCATTATAAACTTAAAATATTAGGCCAGCCGGCAGTAGTTAGAATATTATTGCAGCATCAAAACAGAAGCTTAAGATCCTCAAGGAAATTGAAAATATCACTTCATTTTTCTCTATTTTCAGGAAAAAACCCATAAAAAGTTTCCAGTTTTTAAAAAGGAACTTATTGTTTTGTCCCTGACCAGGCTTAAATATCACTTTCTAATGTACCACTTTATAATGCCCTGGTGAGGTCACACTTGGAATATCTATCCAGTTTTGCCACAATATAAAAAAGATGTTAAGACTCTTTAGAGTCTTTTTTTAAAGAATGCAGAGAAGAGCAACAAAGATGATTAGAGGACTGCAGGCTAAAACATATGAAGAACGGTTGGGTATGTCGAGTCTAATGAAAAGAAAGACTACGGGTGACATGATAGCAGTATTCCCAATATTTGAGGGGCTGCCACAAAGAAGAGGGGGTCAACCTATTCTCCAAAGCACCTGAAGGCAAAAGCCATGAATAGAAGCTAATCTGGGGGAGAACCAACTGAGAAATAAAGAGAAATTTCCTGACCGTGCGAACATTTAACCAGTGGAACAGCTTGAGTCCAGAAGTTGTGAGTGGAGATTTTTAAAGAGAGATTGGACAGCCATTTGTCTGAGGGCCTAGACTAGGAGACCTCAAAATTCCCTTCTAATTCTATTATTCTGTTAAGTAGCTAATTCTGTTAAGTAGAACTCGGCAGATCCCAGCTCCTGGCAGCCACTGACAAGGGGCCATAGACATATCGAGCATCTATACAGCAAGGTGTATAAAAGAGGGGAAACACCATCTTAATAGCAAAACAACTACAGAATCTAACCTCCCTTCGCAGAGAGCTGAGGATGAAGCAGAGGCGACATCACAAGAACACAACAATAGATGCTGTGGCATTTTTGTGCTGTGGACATAAGGGGAAAGTTCTGAATCTGTTTATAAACCAGGCCACATTCTTAGTTCAGAATGTGCCTAATCTTTGCACACCTCTGACTCTTCCTCCTGTTAGTAGTGTGGGCTGGAGGTGTTGACATCTTTACATTTTATCTTTAGACGTGTGTCACTTTCTTTTGTCATGCAGTCCTGTTGCATCGATTTGCCACAATTGTGTCCCAATCTCCTTCTCAAAAGAAGAAAATCAGGGTTGGCGTTCCTCATGTCTCCTGCTTTATCTCAGCTATAAAAACTCTTTGGGGTGATGTAAGATAGACGGAGGAAGAATAAAAATCCCTAAGATTTAGGTAAGAGAAGGTAGGCGGTTTCCTCAATTATAGCTGACACAGCCTAGGACCTTTTAAATGATCCTTTGTAATGTCTTTCTCAAAAAAAAAAAAAAAAAAAAAGGAAGAGCGAGTGCATAAAATTAAGCACCAACCATTAGCGCCATCTTTGTATACGAGCCCTTTAGGCCTTTTTTGAAAATGCAAAAAGGTATTTGGTCAGAAGTCAGTCTGTTGTTTGCAAGTGCGCTAAGTGGCCTCTGGCGAAAAAGACAAAAGTAAAGTGGAAATTATAAGGCACATCTTAAGAGGAGGGGGTTGTGTGCCCCTCTCATGTTAAGACTTTTTTTGTGAACGTCCAGGAGTCCCCCCTAGCGTTGGTTTATTTTGGATAAAATGATGTGCAATCAGGACAACCATCTCCAGGCTCAATTGTCCCAGTCTGACCATGGTCACCCCAGGAAAAATTTCTGGTGGTACCCCCACTTCCAGGAAGAGAGTGGGGCTGGAGCACAGAGGCGCCACTGGTAGCTCTTGTGTTACAACCACAATTGGGGCCCGGATCTCCATTGTTAAGCCAGAGGTAATGTGAGTCATGCCCAATTTTACAACCTTTTTGGCCACGGTTGTTAACTGAATCACTGCAGTTAAGTGAATGACGTGGTCGTTAAGCGACTCCTGTTTCCCCCATTGACTTTGATTGTCATAAGTGGGTGGGAAGATCACAAAAGATGACCCCAGGATGCTGCAGTCCGCATACATTCATGCTGGTTGCCAAGAGCCCAAATTCTGATCACATGGGGATCATAGGGATGCTGCGATGGTTGTTAAGTTCAAGGACTGGTTGTAAGCCACCTTTTTCGGTGCCATTGTAACTTTGGTTGCTAAATGGATGGTTGTAAGTCAAGGACTACCTGTACTTTTGAATATCAATCCATTGGTCTCTCCTTGATTTCATTTAGGAAGATGCTCAGAACTACGCTCTCATTACGTGTAGATTAATCCTCTCTAGTTGGATGAATGAATGAATGTGTTTTTTTGTTCCAGATGACTTTTGTTTCTTAGCATGGAGATGTTATGAACCTTGATGTTGAGATTAACCCTGGGTCTGTACAACACCATTAGTTGCTGGAAATCTTTGGGGATTTGGTAGATGCCAGTTGAATAAATATTCCCAGACTGCGCACCAACCCAAGGGTATAGTCTCACTCCAATGGGAATGGCCTCTCCCACTAGCTCCGGCAGAAGAGGCCTTCTTCAGACTCTGTTGGTCAAGGAATTTTGACTAGCAAAGTCAAGGAGAAGAGTCTTCTCTGCTGTGCCCTTCCCTCTGGAATATCTTGCCTCTGGAAATGAGATCTTCCTCCACCATTCTGGTCTTCCAGAAGGACCTTAAAACTTGGCTCTGCTAGTTGGCTTGGGACCACAACAGGACGTGCTATGCTGGAGGTGGTTGGTTGAACGAAAGTCAAAAGCCCACCCCTGTACCTTCCGTGCCCTTGGTTTTTAACCTGTGTTTAATTGTTCACTTTAATGCTTTTCATGTTTCTAGATTTACACTTTTATGCCATTGTAAGTTATCCAGAATCTCTCTGGATAGAGATACTGTACAGGTGACACATAGATTTAATAAATAAATGAATAGGATTTCCTCTTCCACAAACAACAATAGCTGGGTCACAGATCATAAATTACATTATGATTTAGGGTAACATATGAAGCGGTGTGTAAGTATTATTAACCTATTTACTTGCTTTCATCTTGTGTCTGAATAATCTGCAACTGCCTTTTAGTAAATTAGAATGTTTAGGACTGAGCTTTTAACCAGTCAAATATTCTAGTCCTAGGTATAATTGCGATCTATTACTGCAATATGTTTACAAAGAAAAGCAGCAAGCCGTGGAGTCAAAATATCAGGCTATGTGACAGATACAAACTGACACAGGTGTATAAAATAATAAAAGCTTACTTATCTCAATTATGTTTGGGTAAATATAATTTACCAACATAACATCCTATGTATAAGAAAAATGGGTAGCCCAGAGAAATAAGCCCAGACTTATTTCTATTGAAAACTACCTGCATCGAATGACTATAGGTACACCAATTTTGCAATATGATATAGGCCAGCATTATTATTACAATATCTGGTGATGGTACTGCACTAACCAATGATTTGCATCATTGAGTTGACATAATTAAAGCTAAAGTCAAGCAATTTATATTATGGTTTATCAAAATCCATGAAAATTTCTCCTTAGTTCTAAGTTTGTTGTTGTTAGTTGCGAAGTTGTGTCCGACCCATCGCGACCCCATGGACAACGTTCCTCCAGGCCTTCCTGTCTTCTACCATCTTCTGGAGTCTATTTAAGCTCATGCCTACTGCTTCAGTGACTCCATCCAGCCACCTCATTCTCTGTCGTCCCCTTCTTCTATTGCCCTCAATCTTTCCCAGCATTAGGCTCTTCTCCAGTGAGTCCTTCCTTCTCATCAGGTGGCCAAAGTACTTGAGTTTCAACTTCATAGTTCTAAGTTGGATCTCTCTTTAACAATCTTCTACCTGTTATTTCTTATTCTGCCATCAGGTGCTTTGGGATTTGTCTTCTCTGTCACATCGCCTCAAATATTGGAAGACAGCTATCATATCACCCCTAGTCCTTCTCTCCATTAGAATAGACATACCTAGTACCCACAACCATTCATCGTATGGTTTAGAAACTTTTTTAAAATTTCATTTTAATTTAGTTCAGATTTATATCCTGTCTTTCCTCCAAGAGCTTAAGGAAGCTCTAAGCCCTTCCATGGTTCTAGAACAGGGGTCTTCAAACTTGGCCCTTTTATGACTTGTGGACTTCAACTCCCAGAATTCCTCAGCCAGGTACGCAAACCTGGCTGAGGAATTCTGGGAGTTGAAGTCCACAAGTCATAAAAGGGCCAAGTTTGAAGACCCCTGTTCTAGAACAATGTTTCCACTTCTAAGCTGCACTGAGGGGAAGAGTTAAAATAAAAGCATGTAATGGGATCCTGTTGTTGAAGTCAAATGCCGCATAACCACTTAAAACCAACAGTAGTTTGATGAAGTGTCTTTTCAAAAGTGTGTTGCAGCCAAATTGCTTCTCTTGTGCCCAGAAGTCAACACCTACCATCAACAACATACAGGAATTGGAGAGACTTAATAGGTAATCTTGAGCAAGTGTGTTCACCTAGCCTTTGCGTAACACTTTATGTAATCAACACAGATGATCACAACTGTGTGCAATCAACCAAACAACTCATATCGTTATATGATCTGTCAGAATTGCAATTGGCGTCTGTTTATTATTTTGGTGCTTAACTTCTTAAATCTGATAACCAAAGTGAAACATTAAAAATATTGAAATACTTCTAATACATGTGTACACACATTTATCAACAAACCTTTTTTTAATTGTGTTTCATTATGTGACCTCACATTCCCCTAAGTCTGTTCTCTTCCTAAACAGAATGGTTAACTATCATTTCAAATTCAGTGGGATTTTATATTGTTTCAAATGCTATTTTCTTCTTATTTCCAATAAGATTTGTTTTCTTTCAACTATAGCTGCCTTTGTTCGGGAATGTCAAATATCAGTTCAAGGGGATTACAGTCTCAAAAATACATAATATTTGGCTGATTTAACAGAAGTGAGATGGATCAGTTTTCTCCATTTTAATAAACAACCTGCTCAAGTAAAATTCTCAGTTAAATCCAAGCTTTGCATCCAGCAAACCTGACAATTAGTGGTGGCCACCAATTTGATTTGACCCAGAATAAACTAAAATGTTTCTCACGTGATATCCCTTAAGGCATGTAAGGCAAACTCTTTCAACAAAACTACAGTATTCTTCAGTTGAACAGGTACAGTATGTTATATATACTGTAGTCTTCAACTTATGACCACAATTGTGGTTGGAATTTCCATCATAAGTCATTGCAGTCATCATGTACCTGGACCTGATTTTATGACCATTTTATGGTAGTCATAAGTTGAGCCACTGGGTTCACTCAAATGCAATCACGTGAGTGACGGGGGCTGTTACAATCATCGCAAGTGCGAATTTAGATTATAAGTGATTTTTTTTGGGAGGCCACTTTAGCTTTGGACCATGGTTAAATGAAGTTGTAAGTCAAGGACTATTTGTACTTTAAGATGTATAATCCAGCAAGCAGTTGAAAACACAATACTTGGTAAGACTGGAGAGTGTCAGAATTCAAGATGCACCTTTTTATGGTGAGAAGCCACAAAAATGCTCATTGGATGATTTTCGCAAAGTTATTGAGTTATGTCCAAAAATAGTGATATCAGTTTTGCTCCTTCTCCTATCAGGCATCTTCCATATCTTCTAGTAGTATTTTTCATTGCTGGATCTAAAATTATTATATATAGGTTGCCAGGAGATGGTGTTTCACAACTTTAAGTTGTGTGGACTGTTAACTCCCAGAATTCCCTAGCCAACATGCCAAGTTTGCCAAGGTTGAGAAAAATTGGATAGGTTGGAATAGCCTGCTGTATTCATGAGCACCATGTTGCTTATCTGTTACCAATGAGTAGAACTCACTGAAATGCATTGTATTTCTATTGCAAGTAAATTGTTGTTGTTGTTGTTGTTGTTTTACAAAAAATCAGTAGGTTTATCCTAAGATTTTGTTTACAGGAACTAAACCACAATGTAGTTTCCTTGGTTGCCCTATACCTGTTGCCTGAATCTGTTTATAGTGGTTATAATTTAGAAGCACTTTGCTAAAGTAATCTAAGGATGAGTCTGATTCATATTAAATGTTTGTTTATTTTGAATGTTGCTTGCCGTGTGAGGCCAGCTGCCATGTTTTATAAATCCTGTTTTTATAGCTCATTATGATATAAAAGCTTCTTTTATGACTGTGTCTGAATTCAGTTAATATTTTGATATCACCCTATCCTACAGAGAGAAATCAAACCTGGTTTTCCATAGACAAGGAACTTGATATAATGCAGAGAGATTATAATCAGCATGTCATAGCTTAATCCTTCCTTTTGATTTTAATTTTGCTTTGTGTTCTGCTTCATCTAGAACTCCATAAATGGTTTTTGACTTAAACAGTGCTTCAAGGGAAAGTGTCTTGAAAACTGCTGCCATGTTTATCAATTTAGATTTGCCTCTTCAATTATTTTGATGAATTTGAAAAGGCCTAATATATATCTGCTACAGAGACTCCCAGGGGTGGGGTGGAATAAAAATCCATCTAGGTTTACCACAAGCCTTCATGTTTTACATCAGCCTCCTTAACTTGATCATCTCCAGATGTTTGGGACTAGAAGTCCTTCAACCAGTTTGGTCAGGCTGCTTGGGGTTACAGGAGCTGAATACACTTGAATGGCACCAGATTTGCCTTTGAGATGATCAGCCGACCTAGAATCAACCCAGTCCCTGGTCAACACATGCTGGGTTGTGTTTTAAAAGCTTGTCCATGGTAATATTGGTGAAAAGATATTCATCCTTAAATACCACGTTCATTAAACATGAAGGTTATCAATAGCAGCATGTTGGCTAAGCTTACTCATTGCCCTAAGCTCTACTTTGTTTAGACATAGTTTTGAATTTTAGAAAATTAGATTTGTATAACCCTAGTAAAAATAAACCTTAAACAAAGGATGCATAACTTTTTTTTTCAGGTCAACCATCTTTGTCCTTTGGGAAGGGGAACCACTGTACTTCAAAAAGTAGATGGGGCTGGATAAAAAAATTAAGCAAGCTCAGGAATAAATATACATTTGATTTAACATTAATTAAGAGGGCATTAATTTCACTGAACCTGCTTCCCCACGTGTTTAATAATTTCCTTCATCATTAGAATCAGTTTCCTGGGAACTTTTCCAGTGTTTCTCAAACTTGGCCACTTTAAGATGTGCAGACCTCATCTCCGAGTGGGGAATTGTGGGTTTTGAAGTCCACACAACTTAAGTGTGAGAAAGACTGTTCTACAACGTTAATGCTCAAAAGTGCTATACAGTGATGTAGTGTGGGAAATTAAAATGTCAGCTCTTAGCCCAATATTATTAACATAAACTGATTCAATGCAAGATCCTGTCCTAGGATTATGATTATCCTGAAGAAATTCCCAGCAACAATCTGAGTCACCTCAAAGTGCCTTATTTCAGGAACACCCTATTTCTCCTGGACATTTATGTCTGACCATCTTGATTTGGATCAGTTTTGGCACGTTGTTTCTATTTCCATTGAAGCAACTGCCCACCCCCTAACTTTCAGGGCCAAATGCTCAAGCTTCAAAGTCAGGATGTGGCCTGAATTCAAATCAATGAAACCACTCCAGAAGTTGTACCAGACACCAATATCCTGGAAGAAATTGACTGCAGATTATAATCAGGGTGAAGCACTGTCACTTGTATAAAAGGGTGTAGGTGTGTTTGTGAAGCAAGGCAGGCCTCTCTAATTTCCCTGTTGGGTTAATCTGCTTAACCCCACATCTGTGCTATTGTGATGACTGAGCCGGTGTCAGCTAGTAACACAGCCATTAACCTGCATGAATAAAACAGGAAGATTTGATTCTCCTCCTGACCCAAATACCAACATGCCTTTCCATTAGAAGTAATTTAATGTGTGATGTTTTTCATAGATGGGACTCGGCTCCGTGAAAACAAAAACACAACCATCAACACTTGCCACTTGCGACGTCTGTGCTTATAATGGACATTGGCTCTGTTTTGTGTGCAATGATAAACTGGAATTCTTGGCTCTGCTGGCTAAAACTTTGCAAAATGATCATGTATTGGTAATCCTTCCAAATGTTCTCCCCGTTTTCTTTGCCCAGAAATTTTGGGCCATGGCACATGCCAAAGAGTGCATGGAAAAGCAAAGTGTATTAAACTACAAATATTGTCTTGTTAATGCCAGAAAACATACCAGTTACTGCCCACTGTATCCAGTGATGGGATCTGAACAGGGAGGCTACTGGCAAAAAAAAAAAAGGTCAGGAAACATTGTTTGGAAGTGTGAAAGTCTGTGAGTTCAATTCCCAGAGGAGGGCTTGAACCTCACAGAAAGCAACATCTGGCTATCCAAATCTGAGGAGTCCCAATAAGGACAGAACTGGGGACGTGATGTCTCCTGCTGATCTATTTATCGGAGGTCTGCAAACAGATTGAGTTTGAAATGTTTTGAACACAAAGTATTTAAGCCAGGGGTCTTCAAACTTGGCCCTTTTATGACTTGTGGACTTCAACTCCCAGAATTCCTCAGCCAAGCACGCGTGCCTGGCTGAGGAGTTCGGGGAGTTGAAGTCCACAAGTCATAAAAGGGCCAAGTTTGAAGACCCCTGATTTAAGCTCAAAATGCCTTCTTTGAATCTGAACCTTCTGATCCAACGGTGGGGAGGACAGAGGTGGCCTTGAAGGACAGGACCCTTACCAAGGCAAGGATCAGATAAACATGGCTTGAGTCCAGACTGAGAAAGAGACTTCTGAAGATGCTTCAGACACCTCTCCCTACTCCCTGTTCACATGAAGACAAAAGAGAGAGGATGGGAAGCACATTCAGACTTCAAAGATTCTGACACATCCAGACTTGTAACCATTTTACTGAAAGTAGCAGTAAACCTACATGGTGTCTGTTTCTTGGTATGGTCTACCTCGTAGGGCTGAAAAAAACCCTGGTGTTTGAACAGGAGATCCTTTTCTATCCATGGAATCTCTGTGAGTAGTGTCTGTGGAGATTCTCAATCATCCAGATCATGGTTGTCCCAAAGGTGCTTTTTCCAATAAGCAACAGGCTCTCTTAGTTTTTTCCTTTGAAAACATTTCACTTCTCATCCAAGAAGCTTCTTCAGCTCATCGGTTCATTCATTCAGTTTTTCAGTCTGTTGAGTAGCTAGGATCCTTCTTAAAGACAGTGATCCTTTACATATGGAAGAAAATAAGAGGAAACTGAGGCTAACATAGTCTGGAAGTTGAGTCATGGCAACTGGACTTCTTTTCAAGTTCCAGACAACTCTACCTAGAGGATTGAGAATCTTCATAGAAGACTAGAAGTTCTAAGTATACCTACCTGGTAGAAAGATCAGGGCTGATGACATTAGAAGCATCCATAGATTATAACTCAGCAAAAGGTTCTCTGTTAAACACTCCTTTTTGTCCCAAGGATCTCTTCATAGATTCCATCATAAGTTATGTGGGATAAACCGGACAACCAAGATAGCTGCTGTTTATACCAACTGTCTAGAAGAAAAAGCCATTGAACTCAATGGGCCATACTTTAGAGGAGGCATCCCCATTTTGATCTGGGAATGGGGCTAGATTTCTCTAGAGTCTGTTTGTGTCCTTGTGTGTGAACGACTGGCTTGGTTGTGTACCTATGCAAATGGAGGAGGAATTAATTTTGCAAATGGGATACTAATTTGGAGAGTCAATTTAGTCAGTTGTCATTAAAGCGATTAATATTAATTTATGTGTTTCTTCTGGCGCTGCCCTTTAGTGGAATGTAGCCTCTGGCCAGTACATCCATACAAATACATAGATGCATGTGTGCAATTTTGCTTGTCACGTGCACACAATATTAGGAAAACAAAAATCTCCAGTATTGTTTCAGTGGGACTTAGCCAATGCAGTTAATAAGGCAGAAAAGCAGTATGTAGGGTACATACGTGTTTTTTTTTTATTGGTCTAATGTTGTAAGGAGGGTTTGTTTTCAATTCACCTTCCTTCGGGATAAATAGTGATTTAGTAACAAAGGTGGATTCTCTATTGCAGTGTTTTTCAAACTTGACAAGTTGACGCACAGCTGGCCGGGGAATTCTGGGAGTTGAAGTCCACACATCTTCAACTTATGAAGTTTGAAAAACACTACTCTATTGTGTTTAAAATTGGGGATAAGGTTGTAAAAGGTTAAGGGAGATTGGCTTGCTATTCTGTTTTTCCCGTTGGGACAAAGAGCCAAAAGACAGATGGGAAAAGAGAGATGGTGCCATTTCCTGTTTTGGTTTCAACAGATGGCTTTCAACTTTTCTGCATTCAAGCCTGCCCTTCCTGGTTTTGTCTGTTACATCATCATCGGCTTCTTCTGTTGACCTGAATAGGCTGTTTGCGGAAACCAAGTCATTGTTTGCAAGGGCAAACCAAAATGACTTTTCTCTGCACCATGTCCATGCGCAGATGGCAGCAGAAGCAAGCCAATTACTCCTCTTGAAATAATTGAGTCACTTAATTATTAGTTTTCACCTGATTTTAGAGTTAAAGCATATTTCCCTTGGCTATGAAGCCGCTGAAAAACCAGGCAAAATGCATCGTGTGCTTTCTTGCTGCGTGTTCTCAGCAACCAAGAGAGGTTTGACTCAAAAGTTGGAAACAGACTATACTGAAAGTCTGTGTTGACACAAACACACTCAGTCTGGTGATTGAGCGAACCCCATTTTTCTGGGTTATGCTACACAACACTGACCTCTAACCAAACTCTTTAGGTTCTAGACTGACAGGACATTGGATCTATAAAGGATCATAACAGCTGGATCCTGCCCCATCCCAGGCAATAGAGTTTTCCTGGGTTGTAAATGTGTATATGCATTTATGTTTTATCCTCTCTCACTCTAAGGTTACATCTTAGAATAACAGAGTTGGAAGGGACTTTGTAGATCACTTGGTCCAACCCGCTGCTCAAGCAGGAGACCCTATACCATTTCTGACAATTGGCTGTCCAGTCTCTTCTTGAAAGCCTCCAGTGATGAAGCACCCACAACTTCAGGAGGCAAGCTGTTCCACTGGTTCATGCTTCTCATTGAGAGGAGATTTCTCCTTAGTTCTAGATTGCCTCTTTCCTTCGTTATTTCTAGGTTAAATCTCTCCTTGACCAGTTTCCATCCATTGTTCCTTGTCTGACCTTCGGGTGCTTTGGAAAATAGGTTGTCCCCCCTCCTCTCTATGACAGCTCCTTAAATATTACAACACTGCTATTATGTCACCCCTGGTCCTTCTCTTCACTAGACTAGCCATGCCCAGTTCTTGCAACCTTTCTTCATATGTTTTAGCCTCCAAGGCCCTAATCATCTCCCCCCCCCCATATTCTACTCTTTCTAATCATCAAATTCATCAACCACAAGTTCTTTTTGTGTGTGTGTGTGTCTTCAGCCCAAAGTCCACAAAGGGTTTCCAGATACTGGCTTGCGATCACCCTTATAACTAGTTCCAACAATGACAAACATGGCTAGTTACAAAGCCCCAGATTTGCCTTCTGCACTGGATGGCAAGAATCACTGATTTTATATTTTGTAATATTGCCTATGGATCCTACACAGGCATTGTTGGAGACAGAGTCAATGTTGATTACTGGTGCTTTACCTTTCAACAAGCCACTTCCCCATTTATTAATTAAAAAATACTAGAATTTGTGCCAAGGGAGGTACGTACAAATACGTTGGGCTCCCTATCCTTCGTCTAGACAATAATAAACACAAATAGAACAGTGTTTCTCAACCTTGACAACTTTTAAGATGTGTGGACCTCCTACCAGAATTCCCCAACCAGTCAGGATGGCTGGAGAATTCTGGGAGTTGAAGTCCACACTATCTTAAAGTTGCCGAGATTGAGGGGCACTGACTTAGAATGATGTGGCCGACTGTATTTTTACTGAAATGGGCCATGTAACACATAATTGCAACATCAAAGACATCAGGTTTTGTTTAGCACAGGGGTCTTCAAACTTGGCCCTTTTATGACTTGTGGACTTCAACTCCCAGAATTCCTCAGCCAGGCACGCGTGCCTGGCTGAAGAATTCTGGGAGTTGAAGTCCACAAGTCATAAAAGGGCCAAGTTTGAAGACCCCTGCCCTATACCATTCTGGACAACTGATTGTCCATTCTCTTCTTAACAATCTCCAGTGATGAAGCACCCAGAACTTCTCAAGACAAGCCTTTCCACTGCTTAATTATTCTAACTGTCAGGAAATTTCTCCTTAGTTTAGGTTGCTTCTCTCCTTGATGAGAGATGCTCCAACCCCCAACCCCCTTTTGTATGGAGGGGTGGGAGAGTTTTGGCTCTGCTCTCTGAGAGCAGAAAGACTCAAATCTGCACTCGTTCAGATCTCTGCTTCTCTTCTAATCCATCTAGTATGGAAATATCCAGATATATTCCACCAGCGGAACACTCCTCTTCCACACCAAGGCAATTTTTCCAGTTTGGGCACCTCTTTATTAAAGGAGAAGCTCGAATCCAAGCTAAGTGCTTGAGTATAGCTTTAAGTCGAATCAACATGTAATGCTTATGCCTGAAGCAGGGGTGCAGAAAGGATTACCACATCTCATTTGTCTTTCCTTTCTTCCCATCTGTTATTTTCCAGGCTGGCCCTACCATTAGACAGAGAGGATGAATCTGTAGTCACTGCTGATGGGGGCGGGGGGAGGAGAAAACAGACAGAAAGGTACAATGCCCTTCCCCCGGAATTCTCCCTAAATTCTTGGACTGTCCCCATTCTCTTGAATAAAGGGCATGTCAAAAATTAAAGATGGTGGCCATGATAATGCTCTACCCAGTGTTTGCTTCTTCCTAGTCTTGGTTGCATCATCTGGTTCTTTTCTTCCAAAGTACCACAAGCTCTAGAGCAGGGGTCTTCAAACATGGCCCTTTTATGACTTGTGGACTTCAACGCCCAGAATTCCTCAGCCAGCGTGCCTGGCTGAGGAATTCTGGGCGTTGAAGTCCACAAGTCATAAAAAGGCCAAGTTTGAAGACCCCTGCTCTAGAGCAATGTTTGGCTGGGGTATTCTGGGAATTGAAATCCACACATCTTAAAATGGCTAAGGTTGGGGAAACACTGCTCTAAACTAATCTTGGGCCCTTATAGAGAATTACTCTATTCTAATCTTGGTCACAAATGGAACTATTTTCAACAAAAAAATGTTCTTCCTGAGTCAACTCAGAAAGCTCAGATTGCTCCAGGATCTGCTGATGCAGTTCTACAGAGGAATTATTGAGTCTGTTGTTTGTACCTTAGTAACTGTCTCAGTAACCAAGCAGGACAGGCACAGACTTCAACGGATAGTTAGGACTGCAGAAAAAACAATCGCAACCAGGCTGCCTTTCATTGAGGACTTGTATACTGCCTGGGTCAGAAAGAGGAGCTGAGAAAATATCTACAGACCCCTCACATCCTGGACATAATCTATTTCAACTTCTCCCCTCAGGACGTTGCTATATACTACAGCATTACACGCCAAAACAACCAGACACAAAGATATCCCCCCCCCCCGTGGCATTACTCTGCTGAACACTTAATTCCCACAGCACCGTCTCATTTCTCGTTTTTTCTCATCTTCTCATCTTTCCTGGTATCCTCTCCTTTTGGTTTCTTATGATTTATCAATTGTTGTTTGTAAATTATGATTAATAATTGTAACTATGATTTATGACCTATTAGCTGTGTTTATATGTACACTGTGAGCTTATGCACTAGAGACAGGTTCCTTGTGTGTCCAATCACACTTGGCCAATAAAGAATTCTATTCTATTCTATTCTATTCTATTCTATTCTATTCTATTCTATTCTATTCTACTCTACTCTACTCTACTCTACTCTACTCTACTCTACTCTACTCTACTCTACTCTACTCTACTCTACTCTACTCTACTCCACTCCACTCCACTCCACTCCACTCCACTCCACTCCACTCCACTCTCTATTCTATTCTGTTCTATTCTACTCTCTATTCTACATTCTATTCTATTCCTATTCTATTCCTATTCCTATTCCTATTCCTATTCCTATTCTAATTCTATTCTATTCCTATTCCTATTCCTATTCCTATTCCTATTCCTATTCCTATTCCTATTCCTATTCCTATTCCTATTCTATTCTATTCTATAAAAAAAACCCTTACCTTGCACCAAGTCATGATTTGGTCTTCTTGTGGTTGAACAAACTAGTTACGGTAGGAAGCTGTAAGCTGTAAGTCATAGTTGAATTCACCTAATGTGCTAAGCTTCACGCATTCTGGCATAATACAACAAGTTAGCCTTGTCTGACTCAGCAGTTTAATATAGCAGTGGGATGTTGGAGAAGTTGTCGCTCTATCTTATGAAGCCACAGCTGGACACCTGGTGTGACAGAGGAGGAGGATGTGGAGGTGGTATTGGATCAATTGTGAATTCCCCCTTTGATGCTGGAAACAATTTCTACGCCAAGCACTGAATCAGAAGCTCCCTTGTAATTCGAGATTCACTAGACTGTACCTCAAATAAGCACTAACAGCACAGTGAAGAAAGAATATAGAGTATTGCTTCCAGGCAGAGAAGCCAAGATAAAGTCACGTGTGCCGTGATATCATCATGCAAATGATGTGATGATTGACGACATTTGCATAATTTATGTCCTTGGCAATTATTCCATGAGGCACCTGACACTTTCCCCTATACAGTCGCCTATATTTCCAGAAAGTGTTGATCAACAGACCTTGTACCTTTAGCTTTATAAATCCCACAAGCCAGTTTGTCACCTCCAAGAATGTTTTTGTCCTAATGTTATTTTCTGCAAGACTGTAGGTGGCAGAAGTTTTCCAAAGAACCCATTTTTAAAATTAGTATTGTTTTGTAAACTGGTCACAAATTTATAAAGAACGTATAACGTGACGGCCGGTTAAGATAATACACATAAAACTAAAAAACCTTAAGCAAAACTCATAAAAACATAAGGGAGGGGAAGAAAATGAGTAAAAGTAGGATTGAAAAAATAAATCTAGGAAAAAAAAGGCAATTACCCAATCTCCCAAAAATTATTCAAGATTTAGCAGTCCATAAATGGTCTATATTCTGAAAATTAGGCTCATCTCTCAGGCCTGAGTTTAAACTAGTGTTTCATTTTCAAACATTGGTTCAAACATTTTCAAACATAGCAGGCTGGAGAATTCTGAAAATTCAAGTCCACACATCTTCAAGTTGGCGCGTTTGAAAAATAGCAGTTGATAGTCAATAGTGGGTTCTATGCAATATATTGTTTTCAAATAGCTGTTTCTTCTTCTGTTTTTTAGTAATGATTTTATTGTATGCTACCTGGAGTCACTCTAGAGTTGGATAGCCTTATACGTTTAATAAAATAAATATATGTATGATGTCAGCTTTGTTTGGGCTTGGAAGGTAAACATGTTTGTATCTTATGAGAGGCCATTGGCAAACCCAGGGCGTAAACTAAATGTGAAGTTGAAAAACCATTCTGGAGAAGACAGCCCTGGCCAGCTATTATCATATTAGTGCCAAGAATAGATTGTGCACTGGTTTGGCTGGAACAGGGGTCCCCAACCCCCGGTCCGTGGACCAGTACCGGGCCATGGCATACCAGCAACCGGTCCGCACAAACAAAGTCCCATCCACAGGATGCAGGCACCATGCGAAACCACGCCCCCTCCGGTCTGTGGAAAGACCTCTCTCCATGGAACCGGTCCCTGGTGCCCAAAAGGTTGGGGGCCTTTGGGCTACAACTAAAGACCACATGGAAAAATGGGGGCTTCTTCCAGAGGATAAGGATAT
Source organism: Azemiops feae (assembly GCA_023970755.1). Taxonomy (NCBI): domain Eukaryota; kingdom Metazoa; phylum Chordata; class Lepidosauria; order Squamata; family Viperidae; genus Azemiops; species Azemiops feae. The sequence goes on along the minus strand of JALGBA010001124.1, from coordinate 58,475 downwards.
TTATTGTGAATATGGCACTATTCCAACAACTATCCATCTTTTATAGTGCCCCCTGGGACAAACACACACACATAATGACTTGCTGATCGGCAATATCCCTGCCTTCAATGTGGCCCAGCATTGGGCTAAAATGATATAAATTTATGTTTTTATTACAGTTCTTAAATTTTTTAAATTTTATATTAATAATCTTCCCCTTTCCAATTTCCTAGTATTTCTGATACAAGGCAAGACAGGATTGCCAAGAAAATCACATCGTCCATATAAGCACCAAACTCGGCTCAAGGACGGCTTTTTCTCTTTTTATTACACCGTTTTTTTTTTCTTTTTTCTTTTTAAATAGCCGGTCTTGTTTTCTTTTGCATTTATTTTAGAACAATTGATTTGTTGTTCAGTTTTATTTAAGGACATTCTGACTGTTCACTTCTAAACCGCACAGGGCTCTTCCAAAAACAGAGCCTTATCAAACTAAAATTATAGAGAATAAAACAGGAAGTTGGAGGAATGGCTTACAACTAACCCTAACTGGCTTGGGGGAGTCCCATTTTAGACGGCTGGTTAAAAGAAGATCCCAGCTCCACCCCATCTATGCATTGGTTCTTTTTATCCGCTTTAATATTAATGTTTTAACTTTAAGAAGCCAATGCTCTAGTGTTTTTAATCTTTTAATTGTTTTATTATGTTAACATAGCCCTGTAAACTACCCAGTCACTTGATAGTGAGATGGATGTCATACAAATTTAATGAATGAATACAACAAAAGCTTTGCTGGAGGACATTACCAGAAACTGTAGCTAAGTTTATTCCATTAAAAAAAATATCCATGATCAGTTAGTACTTTTCTCCCAAAGTGTCCAGCAAGATGTTATTTGAGAAGGGGAAAAGCAATAAAAGATTGGAAATTTCTGCTATCAGGAGGAGAACAGATTGGCTTAAACAGATTGGAGTTGACTCAGCTAGATGTCATTCAGCCTTGAGGTTTCATCAGGCAGGTGTCTAAACACACCAAACATGACTACTGAAAAGATCTGGAAATCTCCAAACCCAATTAATTTGACCCCAATAAAAGCATTGCCCAATTCTGGATTTTGGACGCTTCTCAAAAATGCAAACCTGGAAACTTTAGTATCTTCTTTTAGACTTGATTATTGCCTGTTGCAATAGTCTGATGCAACTATGCTCCCAAAGACTTTTGTGACACTAAGTGATAACAGATTTCTGGGCCTGTGCCTGTTTTTGTGGAATATGTGAAGTAATAGGGCTCATTCTGATTTTTGTGGAGACATTTGCAAACATCGGCGCTATCCAAGACTGCCCCTTGATTAAATGTTCTAAATATTAGAATAAATCCGAATGAGGGCCATCTCTTGAAAACTCTTCAACTGTTCAATTTGGGCTTAGTGTTGTGACGTACGATTTTCTTCTCTGCCTGTGGCCAAAGAATCTCCCCAGAAGTCTACACTGTAAGTTAAGTGGTGGTGCAATGCCCATCTTCATGGGCAGGAACTCCTTGAGAAGATAAAGGTGTCCCCTGTCCAACTCTAGGGCACAGTGCTCATCTCCATTTCTTAGCCAAGGGGAGTCAAGTGTTGTTTGAAGACATTTCCAAGGCACATGGAACACTGTTACCTTCCCACCTCAGTGGTACCTATTTATCTACTCGCATTGTGCATGCTTTCCAACTTGCTAGGTGGGCAGGAGCTGGGGCAGGAATGGAGATGGGATCTTGAACCTGGGCTGCCAGCTCTCCAGCTGACGAGCTCAGTGTCTTCAACCACTGAGCCACTGCGTCCCACTTTAGAAGAGCCACCTTCTCCAAAATGTCAATCCTGGGCATTTTAGCCCGAAAATCCAATATTGTGGCGTTATTATTTGTCACACCTGCCTACGCAAACAGAACATCACTGCTCCTTTTGGACACTGTCAATCTTCCCTACTTGGCTGTCCTCCAGAGGAAGTAGGCCATGATACTAGGCAACAATAACCCTCCTGTTGGCTGGGAAGCGTGGGAATTGTAGTCCCACGCATCCGATTGGAGAAAGCTGGGCTGGAAACTCATGCCGCGGCCCCCGCCTGCCTTCTGAGCACGTCCAGAGAGCCATAAGAAGCGGCATGAAAGGCGAAAAAGAAGGGCCAGCCTCGCGCCTCCCGGCTGGGAACGATGGGCACGGCGGTCAGGGAAAATGGCTTCGCGCCGCCTCCGGCTTTTGCAGCCTGACTCAGCACGTGCCAGGCGCGGCGTTGGCTCCGCCCTCCACGAGGGAGGGGGCCCCGCTCCTCCCTCCCTCGGGGCGGAGTCGCCCTCTCCGCCCCGCCTCCGGGGGGAAGGGGGCGTGGCCGTCGCGCGGAGATGAGGTCAGGCGGCGCCGGCGCGGCAGAATGGCGGTTCCCGGCCGGCGGTGAGGGTGCGGCGAGGCGAGCGGAGCGCAGCGGGGTCAAGCAGCGGCGCGCGGCCGCCATGTCGAGCGGGGCGCCGGGCAGCTCCGTCTCCGACCCGCAGCACGCGGCGCGGCTGCTGCGGGCGCTGAGCTCCTTCCGGCAGGAGGGCCGCTTCTGCGACGCCAACCTGGTGCTGGACGGGCAGGAGATCCCGGTGCAGACCAACATCCTGGCCGCCGCCAGCCCCTACGTGCGGTGAGCAGAGGCCGGGCCCGGCGGGAGAGGGGTGGAGACGGGCCCCCTCGGCCATTGCTACCTCTGGGGGGGGGGTCTGTTTGGTCGGTTTCCCCACAAAAAGGGGGTGCCCGTCACCTCTGGGGGGCATGGGGGGAGCTGTTGCACCCCCCCTTCTTGCAACGAAGCGCTTCTCGACCTCCGCCTTTCCTGGACGGGTAGATTGCAACGCCCAGAATTGCCCCGTCCACCTTAAGTGTGTGCAATAATAATGTAAATATATGCATGCATTTAGTCCAGGGGTCTCCAACCTTGACAACTTTAAGACTTGTGGACTTCAGCTTTGCTGGCTGAGGAATTCTAGGAGTTGAAGTCCACAAGTCTTAAAGTTGCCAAGGTTGAGGACCCCTGAATTTTAGTCCATAACGTGTGAAATAAAAGCCTTTTGGACATTCTGGGCTGAGGTTGAGAAATAGGGCTTTTAAGTCTTCCTCCTCTTGGTTTGTCTCTTCCCTGCGTGGCATTGCCTGCTTTTTCTTTTCAGGAATTAGAGGCAGCTGTCTCCCTTGTTTCCTACCACAACAGCCCTTTGAGGGAGGCCTGTTGGGCTTAGAGAGGGACTGGTCTACCTAAACCGAGTTTCTATCTGTTGGAGGACGGATTTCAACTCTGGCGTCTCCAGCACTTTAACCAGCATCCTGTTCTGCCTCTTGCATAGCTCCTGCTTTGAAATGGCATATTATACTTATGGAAAAATAGGTGCAATAATAATAACAACTAGAAGATATGAGACCCAGAACCAAAAATATAGTAAAATCTGGCATTACCCTGCATTAGAGGGTAATGAATAAGGGAGCAATACAATTTGTAGAAGCTAAAAAAATACATATAAAATGTTGAATTAATACTGGCTCATTCTTTTCATATATTATTAAATCTAGCCATGTAGGCAATCTATTGCTCCATCGTCTCAGTTTTAGTACAATAGGTTATTTTGGTTAAGATGATAATTGTACAATGTGCCTAAATTCTTAATATTCTATTTTGTAAATGCCTTAAAGTATTAAATGGAAGGCAGTTTGTTTATTGATTTATAAGGCGTCTGTAACTGCCTATCTTATACACTAATCCTAGGTGACTCACCCAGAGTCAATAAACAGTGACAATGAAATATGCCATACCCGTCCCACCATAGCATCATGATGACCCACACTTCATTCCCACTGACTCATCCCCGTTGTGGCATCCTGGTGCAGATGTGACCCAGTGTATCAAGAAGTTCAGAAATCTACTCTTTTATTATTGATCCCAAATTCAGTTCCCAAGGATCCACCATTCAAGATGAGTGTAAACTACCTGGCAGAGTGTGTGTAAGAATCAAAGAGGCACCTACCTAGGCTGCCTTGAGCTCCTTGAAAGCAGATTAAATAGGCATACATTAAGTTAGTAGCAAAGATTATGCAAAGGACATGAATGCAGTAAACTTTCTGTTTCTTTGTGACAGACTCTTACAAATCCCTAGCTAACTTGTGATAACTATAAAGAGATGATGCTAGCTTAGGAAAAATCACTGTTGCTTTTAGTATTCAGATTTTTCCTTCATTTTCTATAGGAGCTTGTTTTTGTTTAAATGAGTTTACTTAGGCTTTGTGGAATCAGAGTTTTCAGTTAAATTGAGCGGGTTCTTAAGGGTGCCAGAAGATCAGCATAATAATACATACAGTAAACACTTGCAAACAGAGGCCAATCAGATGTTTGAGAATCTCTCCCTGACTGATTTGTTGGAAACAAGAAGCAAAATTAAATAGTCTCACTTAACATCTTCCCACAGGTCTTGGATGTTTCTAGTTGAGTCAATTAAGACACCAGTGGTTAGAGAGACTATGCTTGCCTGGATGCCAAGATTTAGTTTTCTGGTTTGGATAATTTTTTTATAACTATAAAAAGGGTTGAGAGATGCACAGCGAAGAAGCATTCAACTCCCTCTTATCAGGGCTGGCATGATCTGGGTCTCAACAAAAAAGCTGTTGGGGAGGGGGATCCTTTGTGACTTCTCTGCCCTGTGGAACATCCCTCATCTAGTTGTAAGCCAGTTATATTTTTAGGAACACTGAAGTCTTGGCATTTTTAACAGGCTGTAGGATTGGGAGATCTATGATCCTTGTGGTGTGGTGTTTATTTGCTTCTTGTAGTCGTTGCTGAGTCTATTTTAAACCATTAATTTTTTTCCTTTGTAAAGCATTTTGAGCTTCCTCAGCAATTGAGGTGGCTAATATATTGGTTAAAATAAATGTTGATTGCTTCAGGGTGCAGCATGAATGCTGAAATCCAGCGATATGTTAAAGATTAGCCATTATTGGGCCTAGAATGGGATGATCCTCTGGCCTGCTTTAGCAGGCTATTCAGATATGCTTAGTAAGCATTGGCTGAACTGGCAGCCTTCCAACAGGCCTCAAGATTTTTTTTTTTTTTAACAAGTTCCTGCCTGTGACTTTTAAAGAGTTGCATAGCTTCTTGACAATTGTTGACAACATTTTTCCATGACTTGCCTACTAGGTGGTGTCTGACTTTGCATGTAACCTTCACTTGTTGAACTGTCTGCTGAACAAGCCAGAACTGCTTGGTTTACTCGCACTGCTAATCTATAAGAAATAATTTTGAAAGTATGGTGGCTGAAGCTGCTTGCAGAGATTTTTGAACCCAGCAAATAAGATAATCATTTTTGATGGTGGTGTGCCCTTTATGTAATTCTTAAATAAAGTCTTAAATAATTCACCTAACTAGGAAGGAAGGTATCTCTGAGCATGTGCAGTCTCCCTCTCCCATTTTTTCACTGTAATGCTGCCCTGTCGCCTCATTGAAAAACTAAGCATATTAATATATCAGTTCTTCAACTAAGGCATTTACTGAACTCAGTGAGAAAGCCTGGAGTATGAAGTCACGTCACGGAAAAGGGATTGCCGAAATTAGCTTTTAAGTTTATTTTGGATCTTAGCTTCTAATATGAAACTGATAGTTGCTCATCTGGCCACCTCTATAGGACCGTTCATCCAGGTACTGTTCATTGCCTGATTAACATCAAGAAAATGTTTGTCTCATGTGCCTTCAAACCACGAGATCAGACTAGGTCTAAGAACAACCAGATGAGAACTCTCATACTGCTTGATTTAAAATTTAGAGCAATTCATAGAAAAGGTAAAATTATATACGAGCAACCACATTATGGATCCAGGTGTTTTCTTATTCTGTTGTTTTGATTTCTTTTTTCACTTCTTGCTCGCCCAGTTAGTTACCAAACACCCCCCCCCCCATCACACTATTTCTTCTTTTCCTTTGTCCTGCCATTTCCACGTCTGTACACCCTTCTCCAGCACAAGAAAGGCAGTACTGTAGATTAAAAAGTGTAAACAAACCTCTAGCTGTTCTCAGATAACGGGAGGTTCCTATGTGGATCTCTTTTCATGGGCAACCTTTCTGTTAATTATCAGAGCCCCTTAAAACCAGTCCTCTCATTGTGCTGTGAGCAGGAGAGAATTGCTGACTTCCTCATTAAGACAGGTAGGAAGAAGTTTAGAATATGCCTCTTGCATCTGGATGAATAGGTGGGGTGATGGGAAAATGACTGACAAATTCAGGTGTATCATTCATGCAAAAAGAGGCGGAGCTTCTTTTGTTTATACCAGGGGTAGGCAACCTTGGCTCTTTTATGACTCGTGGACTTCAACTCCCAGAATTCCTGAGCCAGCATGGCTAAGCATGGAAACCTCTCGCTTTCCCCTCAGCATGGCTGGCTCAGGAATTCTGGGAGTTGAAGTCCATGAGTCATCAAAGAGCCAAGGTTGCCTACCCCTGGTTTATACCAAGACTTCAGTGAGTAATATTGGTAGTTTCTTTGTAAAAAATCAAAGAGGGCATTTTTCACCATGAAGAAGAGTTATGAAGCTGCTGACTGTCAAGTAATTAAAGAGGCCTTTCTTGGAAGATTTATGGTTTAAGTGCTAGAAAGCATGTTAAGGCTGGGAATAGAGAACGGCAGTAAACAGCTGAGATAGGAATTTCACAATTGGTTACATAAATTATTTCTCAGATACGAAGCAGAAGATGCATCAGGTATAATTTAAAACGGTGTAGTTCCTCTTCCCTTCCTTTGCTTTAAATACATTATTTAAATACACATTTTAAATAAAGCAACAGAACACTACGATCTAAAAGATGCCTGGGTCCTTATTACAGTATGCCAATTAGTGTTTTCATAATGTTGTGACACCCTTGGAAAGAGAGCAGTGATTTATTACACTATTTCTTCCATGTGAAGATCTTGTTCTCCATAGTGTAGGATAAGTTCCAAATCAAGGTAGCTTGGAATAATAATGTGTGACTTTTACAAGCACTATAATAAATATGTTAAATAGCTGTTTGACAGCTGTCATTTTCCCACCTGGCAGTGGCAGTATGTAGATTAATCCTTTTTATTAGTTTACATTAAAATATGCTGAGATTTGTGTATATATATATATACACACACACACACAACAGAAACTGTTGTTTAAGAGCTCTGAAATGGATTGTCAGCCATAGTTACAATTCAGATGTTTTTTAACATCTGTTTTCATGTAATCTTACATGTAACTACTGCTGAACTAGGTTTTTTTTTTTAAATCATTTTAGCATATAGTTTAGGTCCATTGGAACATTTTTAAATTCTTGGAACAGGTCTTTAATGGACGGAATGTTTGCGATAATATAAATATTCACATACATTTAATCCATAACATGCAAAATAAAGAGTTTGGAGATAGATGTGAACATATATTTTTATCTGTCCTTGAGGATTAACAATAAATGAAAAATAATTCAGTTCAGTTCTGTATGGAGAAGGGAGTGTGCATATAACCGACTCTGCATTTTTTTATCAGATGAAAGGTAATTAGAGAAAGTGAGAGCATAGATCTGCATTATTATTAAGACTGAATCATAGTTTCTTCTAAGCTGGTATCTGAGCTAGCACTGGGCATATGTGTATAGAATCCAAATCCTCAGCCTTGAATGAATAGAGTAGAAATAGTGTTACAAGCCATTCCACCATTCGTAATTTTATTTCCCGCAGTTGCTATTTTCCTCAAAAAATTATAGCAGATAATTGCCGATATGTATTTTTAAAACTTGAAAATGTTGTTGGGAGGTTGATGGGTAGAAATAATCTGAAGTTCCTTATAGCCATCCCCAGCTTTGGACCTTTTTTGCTTACATCCCCAAAAGAAAAAACAACAACAACGTAGAACAGAAATTCAGGAGGTGACTCATGTTTACTCTTTCCCGGCCAACAGTATGTTTGGGGGGGGGAATGACATCACTGGGCTTAGAACTAGGAACGTCTGCTTGTCCATCAGCAGGGATAGCTCTGTAAAACACAGCAAAACTTTGATGGAAAGAGAGAAGCAGAGCAAAGAAAGATCAAGCTTAAAATGGGGCCAGATGGGAAAAAAAATAGAATGCTAGAAATAATCCCACGGTACATTTCTATGGGAGAGAAAATCGGGCAGCAATTCCCTTTGGAAGCTTCTCTTCTTCTCCTTTCTGGTCACCAACTGCAGGATGGAACTGCAGTTAAGAGGTTGGAGGAAACTTCAGAAGCCATCAATCAATCAGAATAGAGTTGGAAGGGACCTTGGAGGTCTTCTAGTCTAACCCCCTGCTCAAGCAGGAGATCCTATATCAGGGGCCTTCAAACTTGGCCCTTTTATGACTTGTGGACTTCAACTCCCAGAATTCCTCAGCCAGGCATGCGTGCCTGGCTGAGGAATTCTGGGAGTTGAAGTCCACAAGTCATAAAAGGGCCAAGTTTGAAGGCCCCTGTCCTATATCATTTCAGTCCAGTCTCTTCTTAAAAACCTCCAGTGATGAAGCAGGCCCAACTTCTGAAGGCAAGCTGTTCCAATGGTTAATTGTCCTGACTGTTAGGCAGTTTCTCCTTAACTCCAGGATGCTTCTCTCCTTGAGTAGTTTCTGTTCATTGTTTCTTGTCTTGCCTTCCGGTGCTGTGGCATGTTTATGGATGTTGTCCTAGCTTGCTTGCTTTATGTTCTGCAACATTGTTATATCCTTACAATACAGAATATTTACACACCACCCATGCAACAACAACAACAAAAATGTACTCTTAAGTTTATTTAGATACCATGTTACTGACTTACTTGTTGCATTTATTTTAATTTTTTGTAATCCTCCTTTTGTTACTTTGTAAGTAACTCAAGGCAGCAAAGGTACATAATGCTCCTTCCTTCTCCTGCTTTCCGCACAACATCAGCCCTCTGAAGTGGGTTGAGCTGAGAGAGCAAGTGGCCCAAGGTCACCCTGGTCATTATTTAAGGTTCAATAGTTGACTTACATAGACTTTGGAAACCAAGAGAAGAACAGTGCTCCACATTTGGTTCTGAAAATAGTCTCCTGAGTAAAGCATGTTCTCAAAGTTACCATTTATGCACTGGTCTAAAAAGAGAAATAAGTTATAAAAGAAAGTGAATCAAGTGCAGACTTATATTAATCTTCCATATGTGTATATTGCATATACAAGAGCCAGCGTTGTGTAGTACTTAAGGTGCCAGACCAAAAGCAAGGAGGCCCATGTTCTAGCCCTCCCTTAGGCACAGAAACTGGCTGGATGACTTTGGGCTAGGTGCTAAATCTTAAACTGTAGATTGCAAAGTTGAAAAACGTCCATCTACCAACATCTATCTGGACTAGTGTGATAGATTATGGTGCATAACTTTCAATAAAAAGGCCTTCACTCTGCAACTGGATCAGTTGGGGCTGATATGCATACAGTGTTATAGAAATACAATATGTCTTAGCAGAAATAGGGAGAGTATACCTACTTATCTCGTGTTGCTACTTCATCTCCTATTCAGCTGTTATCTCTTAATAGGGATTTTGCATCCACATTTTCTTTGCAGCTTCTTTACCTCTAAATCAGCTTTGAAGTTCAGATAGAAGTTACTTTCAAATAGAAGATTCTCCTCTGGCAGTCCTTTAAGACAGAGGTCCCCAACCTTTTGGGCACCGGGGACCAGTTCTATGGAGAGAGGTTTTTCCACAGACCAGAAAGTGTGTGGTTTTGTGTGTGCTGCCTGCATCTCGCGGATGGGGCTTTGCTTGTTTGTGCGGCCCGGTTGCTGGCATGCCATGGCCCAGTACCTGTCCACGGACTGGGGATTGGGGACCCCTGCTTTAAGAGGACTGGACCAGTTTTCGGGATACCATTGACCTACTAGTGCACTTAGGGGAGAATATGTGAGTGGGTAGGGAATGAAAATAGTTCATAAAGTTTAAAATAAGTATAAATATTGTAGTAGCTCCTTCTGTAAATGGACGGGTAGAGTGCCTTGGTTTTTACACAGAGTTGTTTGTTTTTAAGTGGCTCTTGCGTAGAGCACCTGAAAACAAACCCACAGCCATAATTGGTAGTGGGAATAGGGTGTGGTTAAAGCTTATATCTTTAATTTGTGCTGCCAAAGGGCTAAAGGATGACATGCAGAACAATAACAATAAACCCTTGTTTGTTTGTTTTTTTGGGGGGGGGGAGAACAGGAACTGATTTTAGGGTTGCATCTCTGTTTCCTTGTCTTAACATAAAGCCCCCTAAAATGCACGTTAAATGAAATCAAGTTAGGAGGACAAGGGGATAATATTACAGCTATAGAGTAAAAACATGCCACATTAAAGCCGCCTTATATACTACGTAATTAAGCAAAATTTAATTAGGGCGAATATGGGGAAATCATTCTGGCAGCCCACAAATTCTCATGTAGGTATTTTTAACTAGGAAGAAATAAGATGACTTAGCTGTGTGTTTGGCACCGAGTTGCTTTGGACCAGTAGCTGTAGGTGGAGATTTGGGAAGTAATTAAATCTGTATGGTTGCTTCCACGGGGCAAAGAGGCTATATGTGCCTCTTTAAACATTAATTATCTCCGGTCATACTTCAAGCGAATTATAAAAGGCTGGAAAAAATACATAAGCAGAGAGGAGCATAGACTCCTGGTTCTCCCTGCAGTCCTCTTCACTCTTCCTTTTTGAGGATCTTTTTCTTTGATGTTGGTTCCCTTCCAGTATATGAGGGGAAAGAGGAAAACAGACAAGGAAAAGCACTTCCCTTCTTATCTGCATAATGAGTAGCTCAGGGGCAGAGAGACTCAAGGAAGTCTTGTCATTATGTTTTATGCCTTGAATTTAATAAAATGAATGCTGGACTGAAACCTCTCCTGTAAAGACCTGAACAAAATTTGGGGGTGACAGTGGGGTATGCTATCCATGTCAGCAGTGACCCTGACTTTGAATACAGGAAAGGGATTGGAATAAGGTGTTCGCTGGAAAAAAAAAATCCCCTTGTTTTCTGCTGCTTTTAACAGAATGTTAAGGCTGACTCAGGGTTCTGAGAAATGTGTCATGAGCTAAATTTTTGCTGTATAGTTTCTGTAGATTAACTCTTTGTGTTTTATGTTTCTCAATAAATCTTTGCTATAGATTCATCTACACGTGCACACAAGTAAATAAACGTATATACACGGAAGGAGAAATCTCTAAACAAAACTTTCAGCAGCTTACAGCTTTGTATATATAATCAAATCACCGAATAGTTACAGGCTGACATACCTATGTAATGTCAGAGGTTGAAAAAGGGCCGTTTTGATGTTGAGCAAGCCTTTAAATTCCATTAAATTGAGGTCACTGGATAAATTTATGACTCTCCCTCTGCATAACAGATGCTCAGTAGTTTTTGGTGCTTTAGAGCAGGGGTCTTCAAACTTGGCAACTTTAAGACTTGTGGACTTCAACTCCCAGAATTCCTCAGCCAGCTGGCTGAGGAATTCTGGGAGTTGAAGCCCACAAGTCTTAAAGTTGCCAAGTTTGAAGACCCCTGCTTTAGAGCTTTTCGCATATTTCATGCATGTAAATGTATATCTTGAAACAAGTCCTGGGAATAACTATGGTAATCTGCATTTTATTTCTAATAACTTCTCACTGAGGATTCACTTTTAGTTGGCAGTTGAGATTTATGTCCTCCCATCTTCTCTCTCTGAATAATCCTTGCCAGTCTGTATATTATCTCCTTGTAAGTTTGCTGCTTGGAAAAGCATATGAGTTTCTTACTGGTGAGTTGAGCAACTCATCAGTAAAAGTCCTCACCTACATTTTAAAGCTTGGTACCCTTTAAAAAAAAAAACCCAAAACAAAACAGTTGAGCAAGTTGGATCTGTTTCTGTCCTAAAAGAAGCGGAAAGAAATAAGAATATTTATTTCTATTGCATTTTTGGTTGACTTGCTGGTTTTCCTGTAACTATTCTGAAGGTAAGATTATGCTTCTAATTGGAAGTTTCTTGATACTGTGTTTAGATTTAAGTTTTTAAGAGGAAAATTACACAGCACCCCTGAACTGTTAAAGCTAGTCTGTGTAAAATACAAGAAGTGCTGTGTAAACACATACTTTGCAATCCTGCACACAAAAGCTGTGCCTGCTTGTGTGCGTGTGGCAAAGAGAACACTTCTGCCATGGCTACCAGCAGGAGGGGATGTATGTGCCTGTCCAGTCAACCCAGGACAGGCTTCAAATCAGCTGATTGGTTTAACACTTGAAGGAAGAGAGTTTCCTACATTCTAACATGTTTTGCAAAGCATCACTTTCTTCTAATAAAGACCACAGCAAAGTTGCCTCAAGATTTCACTGATAAGGTAGAACAGCAGTCCCCAACCTTTGGCAGCAGGGACCAGTTCCATGGAAAACAATTTTCCCACGGACCAGGGGGGATGGTTTCATGTGCTACCTAGATCCCGTGCATATGCAGATGAAGCTTCGCTCGCCAGCACAGCCCAGGGCTGGGGACCCCCGAGGTAGAACATACAGCATGGCCCCTTGACCTCTTCTCAAAAGAGATACGGCTACGAGATCAACCTCATCTAATTAGATGGCGGCTAGCAAGACAAGACTCAGCATCTGAGGTTTCATATTAATCCAGTTGTCAAGTAAAATAATTAATTCAAATTTTGCTTGACTAATACTAATGCTTCTGATATTCCCTGTCGTAATATTTATAATAGTTTCCATTATTCTTGACTTCTGTGATTCTGACAAATTGTGAGTCCCTGAAATTTAAAGATTGATGTGAGTTGTTCCTTTAATTACTTGGCTTGGACAATTCATGCAATGCACGGCAAAGGGGCCATGACCTTACTTCAAATTGAATATTGTTGCCAGAGGCTTGTTTTGCAATCATAGGTTTATATTTTGTTGGATTTGGAGAAATGTATCACTACATAATTTGGAATTATTCTGTATGACTATTCAGATAACCATATGGTTCTAGCAAACACACATCTGTCTGAACTTTAAGAAATGAAAAAAAAGATCAACTTTTCATTAAATGGAAGATTTAATACCATGAGACTGCATTGAACATTTGAATAATTATTGTCATGAAGTGTTACTAGTTATTAACTAAGGGCTTTCTATTAGTGTCTTAGAATTTTTGAGAACATAATATAGATGACTATATAATTGAAAACAAGCTGGAAGTTGGAATGATTTTCATGGATGATTTTCTGAAATGTTTGCCCTATTCCTATTGCTTTTTAAAATGGAAATCTGTCTTTTACAGAACAAAACTGAACTATAATTCTCCCAAGGATGATGGATCCGTGTATAAAATTGAACTTGAAGGGATATCTGTTGATACCATGAAAGAGATTCTGGACTACATCTTCAGTGGTCAGGTATGTTTTTACTAATATTGATCCTCCATATATCTTCAGGAATATTCTGCGTGCGCGTATGGGTGTCCAGTCACAATTCTGTCCATGACTTGTCAAAAGTTAGTCCATAGAGTTGTAAGTTAAATCTCCTCAGAAATATGTTCATAAAGCAGAAGTATCCTGGCCAGTTTCCCCAAATCTCCTGATGGATCACTGGAAACTTTGTAAAGTTAAGATAGACTTTGCCCCAATTTCTTAAATGCTCCTTTCATTCTTAAGCATCAGTGTGATGGTTCAAAGAGATTATGCTTTTTCTATTGAAGTCTGAATACACAAGTACTTCTCAATTTACAGCCACTTATTTAGTGGCCATTCAAAGTTACCACCCCACTGAAAAAAGTGAGTTATGACTGTTTTTCCCCCTTACGCCCTTTCCAGCATCCCCATGGTCACATGATCAAATTCAGATGCTTGTCAACTGGTTCGTATTTATGACGGTTGCAGTGTCCCAGGGGTCATGTGATCACCTTTTGTGACCTCCTGACGAACAAGGGAAGCCAGATTCGCTTAAGAACCACGTTACTAACTTAACAACTGTAGTGATTCATTTAAGCACTGGCAAGACGGGTTACAAAATGGAGCAAAACTCACTTAGCTGTCTTGCTTAGCAATAGAAATTAGGTCTCAGTTATGGTCATAAGCCAAGGACTACCTATCCCCTGGCATCCATTAAGAAAACACCGCTGGAGAAGATTGGAAGTCCAAGTGGATCATTCTCACTTCTGCAATAGCCAGCCAAACACTTTGCTGAAGGTTGTAAATTATATGGGAAACCACACATCTCCTATGTGTTGTTCCATTAATCCGAAAGCCAAGTTCATATGTCATGGCTAATACCTGAAAACAGGCTTAGTTTTTTTCATGGACTGTTTTTGGTCCCTTCTAAAGCCAGAGGTCCCCAATCTTTTGGGCACCAGGGACCGGTTCCGTGGAGAGAGGTTTTTCCGCGGACCGGAGGGGGCGTGGTTTTGTGTGCTGCCTGTATCCCGCGGATGGGGCTTTGCTTGTTTGTGTGGACCGGTTGCTGGCAGGTACTGGTCCACGGCCCGGAGGTTGGGGACCCCTATCTTAAGCAACCTAAGCCAGGTACCATTGCACCATTTGTAGCAAAGAGGTCATGTAAGAGGAGAATTATACACAGTGCAGGATTGTCACCAACTCTCCCCTGACTTCAGGAAACATTGGATGATCCTTGTATGGAATATATATTACAGTATGACATAGCCAGTAATGTGGACCCGTTGGAGAAGAAGAAAGCCTGCGGGCTTGCTATGACAGGTTCACGTGTAATTCTGTATTTTTCTTGCAGTCTACTGTTACATGTTTATTAGTCTAACAATAAACCAGGAAAAAGCAGTTGGGTGCTAATATGGAAAGCAGGGATAACTACCTGGAGTTTGATTCAGGCCATCTTCATCACCGGCTGTATTTTTCTGCCTTGAACCTAGATCAAGCTAAGTGAAGAGACCATTCAGGATGTGGTACAAGCTGCTGACCTGTTGCTGCTTACAGACCTTAAAAAACTCTGTTGTGAGTTTCTGGAGGGTTGCATTGCTGCTGAGAACTGTATTGGCATTCGGGACTTTGCACTACACTACTGTCTGCTCCACGTTCACTACCTGGCCTCGGAGTATCTCGAAACACACTTCCGGGATGTCAGCAGCACAGAAGAATTCCTCGAACTCCCTCCTCAAAGACTAAAAGAAGTGCTGTCTTTGGAGAAGTTAAACGTTGGGGATGAAAAACACATTTTTGAAGCGGTCATTCGGTGGATTTCCCATGATCCCGAATTAAGAAAGGTATAGAATTCAAAGTTAACCTTTAAGAGGTTTGCATAAAACAGGGGTCTTCAAACTTGGCCACTTTAAGACTTGTGGACTTCAACTCCCAGAATTCTGGGAGTTGAAGTCCACAAGTCTTAAAGTGGCCAAGTTTGAAGACCCCTGGCATAAACATATTTGCTCATCTTGATTTATTTGGATGCTTCTAACGTATGAAGTTTGACTCCCTGCTTTTGAACACGGTCATTACCAGTTTAATGTTTGCTCTGCTTTGAATCTCCTTGCTCCTGTAGTTCATACGTTATCCTACACAGTGGAGATAGTCCTTCACTGACAGTCTTTCACTTAGTGACTGTTCAAAGTTACAAAAGCACTGGGGGAAAAATGACTTACGAGCATTTTTCACAGTCACGACCTTTGCAGCATCCCCGTGGTCACGTGATCAAAATTCAGATGCTTGGCAGCTGATTCGTATTTATGACCCTCGCTGTGTCCCAAGATCATGTGATCACCTTTTGCAACCTTCTGACAAGCAAAGTCAATGGGGAAGCCAGATTCATTTAAAAAACCGGGTTACTAGCTCATCAACTGCAGCGATTCATTTAATAACCGAGGGCAAGAAAGATTGTAAAATGGGCGAAATTCGTTTAACAAATGTCTCAAGTTAACAACAGAAATGTTGGGCTCAGTTGCTTTTCTTCTTTAGGCACCCCTGCCCCCAACGCCTTCATTCATTACAAGAGTAGTAGTTGGAACTATTTATTCTCTAATTGATGTACAATTGATGATTGCGTACAATTGATGATTTCCTGCCATTTTGAGATAGTTCTGCCCAGTGCATCCTTCCGCAAATATATTCCTTACCCTCCCATAGGATGTTAAGTGCTGCCCCTGCCTGTAAAAGTCTGTTCACAGGAATTTTAAATACAGAATTTGTCTACGAAGTTCACACAGCTAGGATGATTTTGTGATTTCCATTACCTTTGTGGCTCTCCAGGTTCATATGAAGGATGTCATGTCGGCTGTGTGGGTCACTGGATTGGACTCTACTTACTTGCGTGAACAGATGCTGAACGAGCCATTGGTTCGGGAGATTGTCAAAGAATGTAACAACATTCCACTCACACCTCCCCAGCAAGAAGAGGCAATGCTTGCTTCTTTTAAACCCCGAGGATATTCAGAGTGCATTGTGACCGTTGGGGGCGAAGAAAGAGTGTGAGTAATTCAGGAAAGCAGCCGTGGGTCTCACGCGGCAGGGAAGGGGTCAAAAAGACAGAGAAGACATCAATCTGAATAAATACTCCATCAAAGAAATGTTTGAGATTGCAGTAGCAGACAATAAATGGAGCTTGGGGTGGAATGGTTGGGTTCTCTGTGACCTGAGCTTACTTTTCTTGCAGAATGTTTCATTATCAAGCTAAGTCCCTCTTCAGGTAGACTAATGATGTCACCTGGCTTGGTAATGAAACATCTGCCAGAAGAAAAGCAAGACCGGAAAAGACCCAAGAATCCAAAGAGTTTGAAACTTACACGTTACTTTGAGACAGTTACCACTCAACCCTGTGGCTTAGCTCCATCTCTACCATCAAGCCAAGATCTGGGAGAGGCTCTTGGCACCTGCCAGTCTCTCTGTTCCATCTCATTTTTTATATTGAAATAACGTTTAAAAAATGGTGAAATGGCACGGTGCAGCCAAAGTGTCGTATTTTACTTCCAGAAAAGCTTTTGGATCTAAAGTTGGCCCCATCAAACGTTTTGTAGGAACTGCAAAGAATGATCAGCCTGAGCTGATTCTTGCTGGGTAATATTTAGTGATCAAGATGCTCTAAGTAAATTGTAATCTACTATATCCTTTACATAAATGAAAACTCAAATCATCCAGATACTACGTCCTTTCATTCCCCTCAAAATGGATTAAATCTCTTAACCAAAGTGTCGAGGTGGAATACTCTCATATCAAAATAACTGAGTTCTCCTGGATTTTCTTTCTCTGTCCCACCCTCCCCCCCCCCGCAAAAAAAGCATTGTTGTGTTCTGATTGAGACTTGGTTTATAGCCAGATATCAAATTATAATTTTTCCCCAAAATAAAATAACGGTTGCTTCGGGATATGTTTATCTCAGGTTCTTACTAGCTTTCCCAGGACTGATTAGTTTGTGCAGCCTGTTCACTGGAGGCCAAGTCTTCCTGAAATATTTAATAGAGAGAGCTGAGCACTTTTCAAAAGCGTTTAAGAGCGAATTGCCTTATACCGATGAGTTAATTTCTGCTTTTTCTTTCTATTCAGCTCCAGGAAGCCCTCAGCCGCAGTGCGATGCATGTGCCCTTTGTATGATCGTCACAGACAATTGTGGATAGAGCTGGCTCCTTTGAGTACACCAAGGATAAACCACAGTGTACTTTCTGCAGGTAGGACAAATGCTTCCTTCCTTTCCTTGAATAAAAGAGCATAGAAATCTTTAAATATTTGTAAAGTCAAATAATATTTTAGCTACTTTGGATCAGATCCCGGTCCTTATTTATTAACCTGGTCCTTAAATATTAACCTGTGAATAATTAACTTCTCTCTAGTTTAGAGGAAAAAACAAGGAAGGAAGGAAGGAAGGAAGGAAGGAACATGGAAAAGGGAAGGAAGGAGATTGGAAAAGGAAAGAAGGAAGGAAGATGGAAGAAATATTAGTTTTGCCAAACCCATGTGGTATATCGATTAAATATTTTATGAGGTGACCAAGGCACTATCTGTTTTTGAATAATAAATACAAGCCAATATTCAAAAGAGATTAGTGGGAAATTTTACGTATTCATAGCTTTCCCAATTTTTATCCTCTTACTACTGTATTCTAAGAGGTATGGTAGTTTTTCACACACACACACACACACACACACACACACATATTTCGCTTCCATTTCCTCAGAGGGCACATATTTCTGGATGTTAGAACAGGCAAGATTGTAGATACAGCATCACAATTTGATCTCTGACCATTTTGTATGCACATACGATGTAGGTGCAAGTATTAAAGGGTTGCGGCTTAAATTGCGATACGATGTGGCTATCTGACCATTTTGAACACTCTTTTGCAGATGCTTCCACTCAGACATTGTGACAAGGAAGTGCTATAAACATGTTCATCCTTGTCTTAGGAAGCCAGTCATATTGTATATATTTTGCTATTTTTTTAATATTTCTTCATTGATTATGAATATAGTCAGAATGTAAAATAACAGAGCTGTAAGGTAATTTGGAGATCTTCTAGTCCAACCCCCTGCTCAAACAGGAGACCCTATACCATTTCAGACAAATGGCTGTCCAGTCTCTTCTTGAAAGCCTCCAGTGATGGAGCACCCACAACTTCTGGACTCTAGCTGTTCCACTGGTTAATTGTTCTCACTGTCAGGAAATTTCTCTTTAATTCTAGGTTGCTTCTCTCCTTGATTAGTTTACACCCATTGCTTCTTTCCTGCTCTCAGGGGTTTTGGAGAATAGGTTGACCCCCCCTCTTCTTTGTGGTAGCCCCTCAGATATTGGAAGACTGCTATCATGTCACCCTCCCTCCCAGTCGTCCTTTTCACTAGACTTAGACATACCCAATTCCAGCAACTGTTCTTTGTATGTTTTAGCCTCCAGTCCCCTATTCATCTTTGTTGCTCTTCTCTTCACTCTTTCTAGAATCAAAACATTTTTTTATAACACACACTTTCTTTCCCGCCTTTTTTATATATAACCCAATACAGCAAATATCCCTAATATTCCTTCTTCCTCCTATTTTCAACCCTCTGAGTTGAGTTGGGCTGAAAGAGAATGACTGGCTTAGAGTCTCCCAGCCAGCATTCATGCCCAAAGGAGGCTTGGAATTCAGTCTCCAAAGTCAGCTCATCATTACTACACTAAACTGGTTCTTTTACTCTTTTGATGTAATCCTTTTGGCCTTATACATTTTGTTTGGTGCATAATAGAAACTTGTTAAACATCTTACAGTGAGTAATTAGGTACATACATTATATTCAACCATAGTTTTCTTAGCTACATTTAACAAACTACAGTGGCTATATTCACAAAACATACTAAGCCTAACCCAAGAAGATAAATGAATAGTTTAGTCTGATGTTCAGCTTGTGCCCACTACATCTGCTGGATTAATCACTCATCCCTACTGAAATAATTGCAGATGTAGTCCAGCATATCAATTGTCATGCTCATGAGAAGATCTGGACAAAATTTTCTGGAGTTGATTGATTGGCTGTAAAGTCACACTCAGCCTACGCTTCTCACATGCAACGTGGCATGGCTGGACAGGAATCTTATTGCCAGCTAGGAAGAAGTCTATTTTCCAGAGCATCTGAGGGCAGGACAGGAAGTAATGGATGGAATCTTATCATGAGAGATTCAACCTAGAACTAAGGAAAAATTTCCTGTCAGCGAGAGCAATTCATCAGTGGAACAGCTTGCCTCCAGAAGTTGTGGGGGTGCTTCAGCGCTGGTGGTTGTTAAGAAGAACTAGTCAGCCATTTGTTTCCTGCTTGAGCAGGGGGTTGGACTAGAAGACCTCTAAGGTTCCTTCCAACTCTTTTACTCTGTTATTAAAATCTGAAGACGTCGTACTTTTTGATAGCCTCTGTCATTTAATTCCAATCCTTTCACTATTCAGCTGTTGATTGTTCGTATAAAATGTATCCGCTAGCTCGGTGTGCCACCGTTATGACTCGTGTTTTGAAATATATCTTTACTTTGTCTGCTTCTCAGAGGGATTCCTGTTTGTCCTGGGAGGTCAAGATGAAAATAAAACTACACTCAATTCGGGTGAAAAGTTCGATCCAGATACAAATACATGGAGCCCCTTGCCACCAATGACTGAGGTAACTTTCAGTTTCTGCAAGTGGTACTTGAGTTGCTTATACACTCCATAGTTTATATTGTAACCTAACAAAATTTACAGCACTGTTATGATTAAGATTTCATTTTTACACCTCATATTTCCAATAGGCACGGCACAATTTTGGCCTGGTCGAGATTGATGGGGTGCTATATGTTTTGGGAGGTGAGGATGGAGAACAGGTGCTCACTTCTATGGAGTCCTATGACATTTACAATAGGACATGGACAAAGCAACCAGACCTAACCATGATTAGGAAGGTAAGTGGCAAGCATTTGAGGTCTTGCAACTCAAGGAACTTTGGTTGTTTTCTTTCCACATAAAAGGGTCTTATTAGTCAAAAGCAAGACGTTGAATAGTTCTGGAAAGCTGAGTTGGAGCCTGGTGAAAGCATAATGAAAGTACTTGATGCTGAGCTGGACCACGTCTTGCTGACTCTGGTGGGCTCCACAGATTTTTACCATCTCTTCAAATCTACAAATTTGGTCTCTTATCATTCTGTATGACATTTAATAAAATACTGTGGGAGAAAGAAAGAATAGATAAAGGCCCTTTTTAATTGGCTGCTTGTCTCAAGATATACTGTTTAAATAATTTTGGCAATTCTACCTTTGGGAGGAAACACCTGCTTATTTCTTTTATCAAAGCAACACCTGTCTGTTGCTTTCATGTATCTAAAGCAGAAATACTTCCTCAACCTCTCCTGCAGGCTTGACAGTTGGTTTATGGCATCTTTTTTTTCCTGTAGTCTGCCCGCTTGGCTACAAGGAGGCCTCAGAATCAGATACAATCAGTCAAAAGATTGAGGGGTGTTCAAAATATTAAAAGGTTTTTATATAAGAAATAAAATTCTGGTCGTCATCTAACATGGTTGCGTTCTTTATGTTGATCACAACAGAAATTTGTCTCCAAGTCCCTTCCCCTTCCCTTCTTCCTCTTTCCTTTCTCATGGTATGAGAAAGTAAAATCTTTTGTGAATCTAGTGTAATACAAGATGCAAGCGTTAAGGGACAAATTGCCTTTAGGAAATAAGAACAAAATACACTAGAGCTGATATAACTGATTAAACTCTTTCCAGACAATACAGAAAGAGAAATAATGCTTAAACTATTACACGGAAAAGCTAAATTTCAGTAGAGCCATCCTGTTGGAGTTTCCTTCCTATGTTCCAAGTAGCGATCCAGATTTTAAAGCACTCATCTTACGAACTCTTTTTATTTTTCTTTTGAATTGTATCAGGAATGGGATCTTTTAACCATCTGTTGATTAATGCAGGAGGGGACTTCCCCTTTCTCTTTTAGAAGTTCATTATTTGTATTACTGTTGTGCTACTGCCTTTTGTTGGGTCATTGTGGCGGATTGACTCACAGCCTACTCTGTGTAACAGATGTTTTGCATTCTCCTTGTTAAGATCGGTTGCTACGCAGCTATGAAAAAGAAGATCTATGCGATGGGAGGTGGTTCTTATGGAAAGCTTTTTGAGTCCGTGGAATGTTATGACCCGAGGACTCAGCAGTGGACGGCCATCTGCCCACTGAAAGAGAGGAGGTTAGTAAGTTATTAAGATTCACTGCCCAGGTTACTAGATACAGCCATTAAAAAAGAATGGTTAGCCAGTTTATTGAGTTTGCATAGACTAAAATCCTTTGTGAGGTGGTCAGCCATAAAAATTTAGCAAATAAAGTTAGACCGCTGCTGAACTAGCATCCCCGTAAGCAAAGGATTCTTACTCTTCAGACTTTGCCTTAGCTATGCAGGAGAATAAGAGGCAGGAATAGCAAGGCAGCAGCTTATGCTAAGGAAATGTTCCTACCAAACCCTGGATGAGGTTTGGGTGAAATCGCCAAGACAGCATGGGAAGGGGTTAGTAACATGAGTGCTAAGTTAATGTACATGCTCACATGTCTCATCTTTTTTCCAGATTTGGGGCTGTGGCGTGTGGCGTGGCTTCAGAGCTCTATGTCTTTGGCGGAGTAAGAAGCCGCGATGATAACCAAACCAGCGAGATGGTGACGTGCAAATCTGAATTCTACCACGATGAATTCAAAAGGTAACTCTTTGCTATGTAACAGCAGTCTCTTCTACTCTATAAACGGCTGGCTGTTAGATAAGATAAGATAACCTTTATTGTCATTTTTTTACTGTGGGCACAACAGCACACATCAGAAATGAAATTTAGTTGCCCGCTCTCAAAGTGAAACACATACATGACACACACCTAAACATACTATGAACAACATATGTATAGACCCACATCCCTACATATATGTGGCAACTCTATAAAGAGTTGGCTGTTGCCTTGTTTGGTCCTTGGCTACTTCACTGAAGAGCATTTAAAAGAGCTGAACCTGGGGAATTGTCAATTGTTCTCCCTCTCTAGCCAATAAAGTCGCCTTTGATTGATTATCTCTGCAGATAATCCTTCCCCATCTTGTCACTTGGTATCTTCAGTTGGCTTGAGGTCTGGGTCTTTGGCAGGGGAAGCAAATAATTGCTAAAGCTCTTTCCCTTCAAAGGAAATGCATCTTGCGGCATTAGAACATTTGGGTGCAGCCTGCCCTCGTAGAAAGAAAGTGGTAGGAGTATTAATATAGTCTGGCCAGCTTGATTTTTGATCTGAATCTACAATGATTTATAAATTGCAGGGTTTCCAATACTTACTTTTATAGGGTTGTGCAAAACATTCAGTAGCTTCCCAGAACATGTTAAGTGCAAGCAAAGCATCCTTCGGTGAAGCATCAATCAATCAAATCTTTATTCGGTTGTAGACCAGCATGTAGAATACAGAAATCACAGTTAATTAAAATGAAATAGAAAAGAAAAGTAATGTGCAGATAAATAGAGAGTTGGAGATAGATAGAGAGATAGAGAGATGACAGAGAGATGATGGATGGATGGATGGATGGATGGATGGATGGATGGATAGATAGATAGATAGATAGATAGATAGATAGATAGATAGATAGATAGATAGATAGATAGATAGATAGATAGATAGATAGATAGATAGATAGATAGATAGATAGATAGATAGATAGATAGATAGATAAGACACACACACACACACACGGTGGGATTCAGCCGGTTCGCACCACTTTGGCAGAACCGGTAGCTAATTTTTTGTTGCCCAGGCCCAGAATGGACTTCTGGAAGCGGCATCCACAGAGAACCGGTTGTTCACATATTTGAATCCCACCACTGGATGGATGGATGGGTGCTCTAAACTAAGAGGGACTAAAGTTAATCCTACAGCATAAAGTGCAGGATACTGAGGAATACGTGACTGTAGACAGAGCATGAAGCATGAAAGCTGCTGCAACCTTTGGAAGGCTCATACACCTCCTTGAACGGTGTCCCTCACTGTCTGAGAATGCAAGGGCAGGCCTTCTTCTGTGTCAACCAGGTTAAGAAGCAAATCCCGCTGGGATTCCTGGAATGCCACTACATTGGAGTAAGAACAATGTTCTTGAAACTTGGCTACTTTGTGGATTTCAACTCCAGAATCCAAGAGCTCTTCTGGATTCTTTGCACAACCCTAGTAGGTTATAAATAATAATAATAATAATAATAATAATAATAATAATAATAATAATAATAATAATAATAATAATTGGAAGGGATCTTGGAGGTCATCTAGTCCAACCCCCTGCTCAGGCAGGAAACCCTATACCATTTCAGACAAACAGCTGTCCAGTCTCTTCTTAATACTTGACATGATAATATTGCACTATAATAATGTGATTTAAGCTTTTTTTGTGCTCTGGGCATGTTTGTGGTCATTACAGTACAGGTAGTTCTCGACTTAACAACAGTTTGTTTAGTGACCTTTTAAAGTTACAATGACGCTGACAAAAGTGACTTGCGACCGTTTTCCCCCCACTTTAAACCAATGCAGCAACTCCATGGTCCAGATGAGCAACTGACTCACATTTATGACGGTAGCAGTGTCCCAGGGCCATGAGATCCCCTTTTGCGGCCTTCTGACAGGCAGGGTCAGTGGATAAGCCAGATTCAGTTAACAACCGTGTCACCAGCTTAACAACTGCGGCAAGGAAGGTCGTAAAATGGGGCAAAGCTCACTTAATAAATGTCTCACTTAACCACAGAAATGTTGGGGTCAGTTGTGGTCGTTAAGCCGAGGACTTCCTGTGCCTGCAATGCAATATGTCTTTTATTGCTATTCACCAGGAGAGGGCGCTCTCATACTGCAAAAGAGGATGCCAGGAAATGGCTACTAGCTTATTGGAAGGGATCTATTTCTGTTGATTACCGTGGATTGCTCGGTCGACTTTTGTGTTGTGACTCTTGTGCTGCTTCTCTGTACAGTAGTTGAATTCCAAACTTTTTTTTTTTTTTTTTTTTTTTACGTGTAACTCCTTAACCCTGCACCATTACTATACCTTTTCTGGTTCTCAAGTTGGAATATTGGAGAGTCGGTGCAGGATACTTTGCTGCCTGAAATTGGGGGAGTAGGGAATTGTACCCCTTGCAAATTTCCACCATTCAGGGTTGAAATATTCAGGTCGAGACCAGGTATAATACCAGAGGCGACAGACAGTGCCACAAGGACTGCTTCCCATTAAATATATAGCAGCAGCAAATATTAATTTTCAATCCTCCGATAATGATCTCAATTCTCTGCCTGAAGTGGTGAGGCCATCCTGCCTCATGATTGGATAAAGGTTCTGTTCTTCCAAAGAATCTTGTTCAGGCTCTGTAGATACAGGTAGTCCTCAACTTGCAATCATTCATTTTAGCGACCATTCAGAGTTGAAATTCGGGAAGATCAGAATTCGGACGCTTGGCAACTGGCATGGATTTATGACGGTTGCACTGTCCCGGGGTCACGTGATCACCATTCCCAGCCAGCTTCTGACCAGCAAAGTCAGTGGGGTTGGGGGTGGGTGGGCAGAAGCTTAATAATAGCATGTTTCACTTACCAACTGTGCCAAAAAGGTCATAAAATGGGGCACAACTCACATAACTGCCTGGCTTAGCAGTGATAATTTTGGACTCAAATGTGGATCGTAAGCCGAGGCAAGAAAATAATGAAAGCAAAGAAAGTGATGGAGACAAATGCAAAACAATCTTGTATTAAACCACCTTTATGCTGCTGCTGAGCTTGGTCTAGCCCTGTTTATTGTACCTGACGGCGATTCTTTGGGATTCAAGCTAGAAATACTTTCCAGAGATGCTTCCTGAAATATTTTGATCAGGAGGGACAGGAAGTCGAATGCAAAACCCTCTGTGCGGAGAACTTGCATTCTGTCACTGATTCACCCAGCATATGAACGTTGGCGGCTATTAAATAAAGCGTGAAGTGTAGCAAAACAGGAAGTACGTAATCTATTTCTGGCGCTTTCGGCTGCAAATTCTATAAAAGCCGTATCCACCTGTTGCTGACTTGCCTGCAACAAAGGATTCTGAGAATGTTTGAGAAAAGTTTGAGAAAGTTTTCCAGCAGATAATCACCTCAGTGTGAAGTATAGCATCGGTTTCAAAACCTTTCAAAAGGATTTTAGGGCACCCTGTGAGCAATTTGCAAGTAGATTCGTTCTTTTTAAGTCTTCCTTTAGGCACTGCCAATTATTGAACGCATTTCCAATTGTTGCCTCTCTCTGCAGATGGATCTACCTGAGTGATCAGAATTTATGCATCCCAGCCAGTTCGTCATTTGTGTATGGAGCTGTGCCCATTGGGGCCAGCATATATGTGATCGGGGATCTGGATACAGGTCAGTGGCAAAACCGGTAACATGATTGTTGTGTTTTTAATCATACATCGCATTGCTACGAGTTAGGCGTGTCAAACAAGAATAAAATGTTAAAATTCAGAATTAAAAGGCGGGGGTGGGCTTTCAAAGACCTTCACATCTTGTAGTTTAGTAACATTGCTGGCTAATTTTTAAACAATTAGTTTCTTGTTTAAAAATGTAAATTTCTCTTCTGTAATCAAGCTGCAAATTTATCCTCAGTCACAAGTAGGCCGTTACTACACCAACTACTCCAGTTAAGCGTCTTTTGGAAAGCTACACTGATTTATAGGTGCTGCCCTTAATCATCTGTTAAATACACCCCACCCCTTTACAAGCAAGTTGATACATTTTTATTTGACATATTACAGTAAGCCACAATGTCAGTCACCTGTTTTGGCTTAGGGCAGCATGGTAACACACCCATTGTGGTTTATATGGTTTATTCAGCCATCCCTGTCTTCTAAAACACACACACATACACACATAACACACATATTTAGCGTTGTGTGTAAATTTACCTTTTGATAAAGTTAAAGCAGGGAAGCGAATGAAGAAATGCTTAAAATATTTCCCATCTTAATATTTCATCCGGTTGTGCCTTTTCTGGTAAATACATCAGAGCTGCTTAATCCAGTTGAAAGCAATATGATTTGGGTTATCAAAAAACTAAACCAAACCGCTAAGACAGGGGTCTTCAAACTCGGCCCTTTTATGACTCATGGACTTCAACTCCCAGAATTTCTCAGCCAGCGTGCCTGGCTGAGGAATTCTGGGAGTTGAAGTCCACGAGTCATAAAAGGGCCGAGTTTGAAGATCTTTGTAGAGAAGAATCCATGACAGAAGGAGACAACCATGACAAAGTTCATTTGTACCAATTATAGAAGCTGGACACGCCATTGGACTGGCCTTTGTTTTGTTTTTTTCATGCTCATCGTCATTGGTGGTCCATACCAATTTGCATTCTCAGAACAGATATTTCTGCCAATGGAGGATGGTTTCTGGCATCCTTTCCAAGGTTGGCACAGATTGCTAACAGACTCTTAAAAATCTTTCCCGGAGTTGATGCTGCCTCTCTATTGAATCACGCAGAATGTGTGTCTCTTATCTTCATAAACAGGATCATTAGAAATTACGTCATCGAACGGCGCCTCGTAGTCTTCCATTACTAACCATGCAGCTGGCGTCTTCCCAAAAAAACTGGTTCAGATGCCTCAATATCAGCCACTTTGCAAGAGACAAAGCAATTCACGTCTTCTTCCTTAATTATTCTCCAACCTTTTACAATAAACAGTTTAAAAGCAGAGACAGATACCAGGATAACAGAGTTGGAAGGGACCTTGGAGGTCTTCTAGTCCAACTCCCTGCTCAAGCTGGAGACCCTATATCAGTGGTGGCGAACCTATGGCACGGGTGCCAGAGGCGGCACTCAGAGCCCTCTCTGTGGGCACGCGTGCCGTTGCCCCAGTCCTAGGCCTTCAGCTGGGTTTTATAAAACCTTTTCGCTTTAGGCCTCCACCGCCATGTGCGGGAAAAAAAAAAGGTTCAATCAGTTAATTTCAACTTCTTGCGGGGAAAAAAAAAAGATCTTGCAAAGTTGGAATTGATTGATTGAACTTTTTAGTCCCACCCTGTCTGCCGTTACCACTGCAGCCACGCCCACCCAATGGGCCACACCCACCCGGCACTCGACGATGCATAAGTGGGTTTTGGGTTGCAGTTTGGGCACTCAGCCTCTAAAAGGTTCGCCATCACTGCCCTATACTATTAATATTCTTGGGATGTGAACTATTCATGCTTGTGAAGAGTTCACTTGGTAGGAGTTCTTTTTGATTTACTTTTTTTTTATTATTAAGTTTCATTATAAAACAAAAATAAAGAAAAAAACTGAAAGGAAGTAGTGCAAAGGGAAGACAAATACCGACTTGCAATGTTTTTCAGTGCAGTAAAATACATACACACACACACGCGCGCAAAAATACAACCTCAACCTTTTGCTTTGACAACATTTTAACCCAATTCTCCAATAACAAAATCATTCTAATCCAAGGGTCCTCAACCTTGGCAACTTTTAAGACTTGTGGACTTCAACTCCCAGAATTCCAAGCTGGCTGAGGAATTCTGGGAGTTGAAGTCCACAAGTCTTAAAAGTTGCCACGGTTGAGGACCCCTGTTCTAATCAGCAAAATGTAAAATCAAAATTTTCATTTTTTCCCCCCACTTCGAGCAAAAAGTCTAGAAGTTGCTTCCAAGTAGAAACAAAACTAGATAAATCCTTCCCTTTCATTGAAGCAGTTTTGCCATCTCCGCTAACCCCCACCCCCTCTACCGTCCACTCTTCCATTGTGGGAATTAGTGTGTCTTTCCATCTTTCTGCGTATAAGATTCTCACCGGTGTCTAATAGTCCATTTGGTTCTCCCCTTTTCAAATGCCATACATGATAATGATTACTTCTTTCTGGCACATCAGTGATATGGCAAATAAAATGTTTGGGGGGTTTTGTTTTTTAAAAAAGCCAAGTTATCTTACAAATAAATAGAATAGAATTCTTTATTGACCAGGTGTGATTGGACACACAAGGAATTTATCTCTGGTGCATAAGCTCTCAGTGTGCACAGATACAACAGTAAGGTAATAGGTCATAGGTCATAAATCATAGTTACAATCATTAATCATAAGATAACAAATAAGTCGCAAATCAATAGGAGAAGATAGAACAATTAACCAGTGGAACAACCTGCCTCCAGAAGCGGTGAATGCTCCAACACTAGATGTTTTTAAGAAGAGACTGGACAGCCATTTGTCCGAAATGGTATAGGGTTTCCTGCCTGAGCAGGGGGTTGGACTCGATGACCTCCAAGGTCCCTTCCAACTTTATTATTATTATTATTAAGATAGGAAAGATGAGAAAAGAAAAGATGAGAAAAATGCTAATAGCAATACAGCCTACTACATGGGTGAATATCTTTAGGTCTAAGATAGTGCTGTGGGAATTGAAGTGTTCAGCAATGTAAAAGGTGAAAGATTTATACAATCTGAAGAGAAGCCAGAGATCTGCATATGTGGGACTGATTGGGGTAGATTGCAGGGGTGACACCGAAATACAATGTGATCGTATTTTATCTATATCTTAAGTTATTGTATTCTATTCCAGTTTCACTTTAGACTGTATTTTATCCCAATTTCATTTTCTTTTATTCCAATTCCAATTTCATTTTAAATTGTATTTGATCTAATTCCATTTTAAATTGCTTTTATCAAATTTTAGTAATCATTTGTTTCTGGAACTTTGAACTTTGATATGGCCAAGGGCTAATCAATCAATCAATCAATCAATCAATCAATCAATAAATAAATAAATAAATAAATAAATAAGCTATGCAAATAAAATAAAAAACCCACACAGCTGCTTTAAAGTGTTCAGCAACGTGACTTTCATCTTTATCTACATCTATGGTTGACTTTTCTAAAAGATGTCAAACGCTTCTTTACTGAATGCCTTGCTGTTGAATTCGGTTTGGCTTTTCGTCTTCAAAGCGGCTTCTTCGAGGCTGTTGGCTTTCCCGAACTAACCCTGCCGTTTTGATAGGTACCAGTTACGATTACGTTCGGGAATTCCGAAGGAGCACCGGGACGTGGCACCCTACGAAACCTCTCTTCCCGTCCTACCTTCGCCACACCGGATGCGCAGCTTTGCGCATAGCCAATTGCAAACTCTTCCGTCTCCAACTGCAGCAAGGGTTACTCCTCTCCCTCCGCGCCCGCGTCCCTTCTCCTTGACCGTCCTTCACGCAGCAGCCGGGAAGAGCGTTAGAGAAAGTCCATTGTAACGATATAGCTTTCTATAACGGAGAAGCAAACATCTTGCAGCAGAAATTTAAACAGTATGCTCGGCGTTGGTATGATAACCGTTCTAACTTTTCTTTTAATTGCTCAAATGCTTAAGCCTTGGCCCGTTGTGAGGGGCTCGCTGTGGAAAAATGGGAGTCAGTGAGCGGTCCAGTTATTTACAGAGGTTAAGCCACGCGGCTGGGACTGTTCCTTTGCTCCCAACGAAGAAAAATAGTGTAAAAAGAAAACCCCTGGAAATGGGGCAGCAACTGCAGGATGTGTTTTCACCGAGGGGGAATGGTTGTGAGTAGCAACGTTGTGCTGAGCTAGAGAAGCATGGCTGGCACGCGAGACACTGAATGAAAATCAATCTCTCTGTGATGCCAAAAGACACTTTTAGCTCCACTGGGAGGAAAATGGGCAAATGAACTTTTATTTCACAGCTTACTTTGCAACTTGGAGGCCTCTGCCCGAAAGGACAGAATGACACGTAAGCCATTGTTCACACTTTTTTTTTTTTATTATTACCAGGATATATATTTTTTTTAATGGAATGGACTAAACTCTAAACCAAGCTAAGTGTTGTACCGTGAAAGGGAACTAAATACGATTACATAGATCTCTAATATTTGTGGATCACCTTGCAGCTCTTGTGGACCTCAGGAACGGATCTCAAATGATGAGATGGGTGGTGGTGATGAATTTCAGAAGTGCCATACATTATTACGAACGGGGCAGATAGCTCATAGGTGGGGTGGGGTTCAGGATCGGAAGAGCGATAACACAAGGAGAATATTTCCAAACATTATGAGTAAAAGATGCTGCAAGTTTCCAGGAGTAAAAAAATATATATTCCTAAACGGTTGTATTACAGATGAAAAGCAGATCTTTTTTTTTTTTTTTAAACCTTCTTGTAAAGTGGGAGAGGGGTCGGTGAAATTATTAATACATTTCAGACACTGTCTGGAGAATTATATGGGGATCAAATGTTGGTGTAAAAATTACCTCTTTCTAAGAAAATTGTGCTGGATATTGTTAATACTATTACAGTGAAGGTTTTATTTTTATTTTCCATTTTATAAGTTTATTTTTTGATCATAAATATTAATATTTAATTAGAATATAGATGATTTGCTAATGACAATACTGTTTACCTTTCTACTTAAGCATTATTTTATTACATTGTTAATGAAGCTCTATAACCTAAAAGCAAAAAAAAAAAAAAAAAAAAGGGTCACACCATTGAAATATTCCATGATCTTGCTCTGCAGATTCTGGAATGGCATTGTTGCAACATTGTTTTTCGTTGTACATGTGTGCCCAGTCATGCATATTATTGGGCCAGATGTTTACAGCAGGGGTCTTCAAACTTGGCCCTTTTATGACTTGTGAACTTCAACTCCCAGAATTCCTCAGCCAGGCATGCTGGCTGAGGAATTCTGGGAGTTGAAGTCCACAAGTCATAAAAGGGCCAAGTTTGAAGACCCCTGATTTAAAGTAATGTGAATCCAGTGGAATTTTCTGTGGATGTCTTAGAGCACATCTTGGGGTGCCAGATGTTCCTGAAATGCAGCTCCCATCATCGTTCATGGCAGACGGTTGGGGTCTCAACACTTGTGGTTTCAGAATGTGAAGGTCCCCGTTCCTCCACATTCTGGAGGAGGAATGTCGACCTCCAGATTGTGGACCTTTCTCCACCTGATCTCAGAACGTCCATATTTTGACAGGCTGTAATCAGTACACAACAGTAAGACAATAATATCGAGGGTCAAAATCAAATCCTAAGCCCATTTTAAAGTTTTGTTTCTGTTGCGAGACACGATCTGCTATGCATTCCTTCGTAGGTCTACTCACAGATCTATAACCATTCAAATTGTTGAAGGGCTTGTTTTCACATCAGAAGCACATGCTTACCATGCTTTCCATGTGTTAGCTGGATCTTGTTCTTCCTTCAAAAAGTCAATTCATGCAACATTTAGATAAAGGATACACATTTAGGTCACAGTGGCTGCAAATATTGTTCCAAGTTCTGTTTTTGTTTTGTTTTTTAACGTCAGAAATATTTTGGAAGGTTTGAGAAGATGCTTCTTGGAGCACTCCATCTTCTAAAGCAGGGGAGTCCAACCTTGGCAACTTTAAGACTCGTGCTGGGGAATTCTGGGAGTTGAAGTCCACAAGTCTTAAAAGTTGCCAAGGTTGGACTCCCCTGTCCTCAAAGTCTTCTAATGGTTCTCTCTGTCTTAGTGGAATAGGGGTCCTTTTCTTCCTAGTCCACTATTTCCCCTCCTGACAATCCTCACCCACTTTGCTTGGCAATTTAATGCAAAGGACACTCTCAAGGCCTTCCTTGAGTTGCTTCTGGCTCTATTGATCTAAACAATTGAAGTAAACAATACCCTAATCAAAGATCTGCCAAACAAGCTAACAGTAAACAGCCCAAACAAAAAATCTCTAAGATCACCCTCACCAATCCTTGACAGGTCAAGCCACCAGAATATAACTTGAGAGGGACCCCCATTCCCTACTAGCACTGATGATGTTACTTAGTTGGGTCATCGAACATCTGCAAGAAAACAACCAAGCTCGGAGAGCACCAAGGATCCCTCATTTCAACCCTGAGCTACAAATATTCTCTTTTATCTCTTGATCTTCTAATATCCAAAACCTAGAGAACAATCCATTTCTTCATTAATTGTCTTTTCTTGGGATTCCCTCCATTATGATTCCATTCCCAACAGGAGCAGAATAAGAATAATGGATCGGAAAGCATAAAATAAATAAGAAAAGGAGAATCATTTGTCACCTGCTTAGTTTGGTGAAATGCGCTGAATGTTGGTGATCACCCATGCGGTGTTCTGTCTCTCCTTTTTATTGGCAGTTTCTCTTTTTGAATGGGAAATGTGTGTTTTCAAGTCTGCCGTTTTTAAGTTTTGTTGTTTTTATTGTCTCCTCTCCGTTGGAAGTCCTCAGCAAAAGCAGATTGATTCCTTTGACTCAAAACTCTCTTATCTTCTCCCTTGCAAGCTCCCTCCCAATTCTTGGTGGTGATTGTTGCCTAGGTGTACCTATAAAATGCTAGACCACCATCTTCAGAAGCAAGACTCTGTAGGATCTTTTCTTGGGTTTCCTTGAGAATCAAAGGGCTTGGAGTTAATTTCATTTTTCAAAATATTAAAGACAAGTTCCTTGCTAACCAAACAGGTATAGTAAGGAGATATGCAATTACGGTGTTTTTTCTTCCTTTTTCTCTAGAAGCCAGCTTTTCAGTTTTTGCATGGGAGGTAATTTACAGTGCTTAAGCTGCAGTAACGTCACTTAATAATAGCATTGCATTAAGGGGTATAGGAGGGCTGATTGGGCAGTCATCAAATATGACTGATAGTTGCTTACAAGAGTAAATGGCATCCCAAAACAAATTAAATTGGTGCCTTTCTAGGAGCTAAAAAGCTTTTCATAAAGGAAATTCTATCGGACAAGTACATTCAGTTAATATGATTCATTTGCTGGCCTTGGCTAAGATTTTCATTGTCATAGAGAAAGGTGGTGCCGTGAATCAATATGATTCCCATCAGCCTGTAGAATATTTTCCTGACTTCAGGTCTTGAAGCCAAACTAGACATCAAGCCGGTCAATCTTGCATCTTAAAATCAAATTGCTGCTGCTTCATTTTTATATAGCACTTTTATATATATGATTTAAAAGGAAGAGATTCTCCCCCCCCCCCCAATCAGTCCTAAATCTGCGTTTCTGCTGGGGAGAAGTAATTCAAGAAGAAAAGCACAAAGGAAGATTTCCCCTCCCAAATACTATTTTATACATGTTTGCTATGTTTAGTTTTACTCTTTAAAAGTCCTGGTTTGTTTGTTTTTTTGTTTGGTACTTTAAAAAAAAAAAAAGTTCCATTGTTGTTTAGCTCAGAATATTATTCCCACATCCTGAAATTTTGCAAGTCGTCATATGCCTAGGCTACCGCTAGTAGCATGGATAGCAGCTGTTCATATTTTTTTTCCAGAGTGTATTGTGATTCACATATTTTACAACACAAGTCACAACTATTTGTCTGCCTTTGGCAAATTGCATTTTAGAGTTTGGAAAGAATTAACAAGGCATATTGAAATTGGCTCTGAATGTCTGGTTTACGATAGTCAAGCATTAATTTTGTTTTTTTAAAAACAAGCATTAACGGTGGTGAAAAATACACTCCATTCCTCATATTATGTGTGTTTTAGCTCTGAATGATTAAAACAGCATCCAAAGAGGCAAATGTGAAGATTTGCTTATGTAATGTATCTTCTCTCTTCCGTAGTTACCTCAACAGTTTTCAAAATCACAGAGCTGATGTTTGTCACACACCATGCACTACACAAACTTGCAGTGAGTGCCAACTTTTTGTTGTTCTTTTTCAATACAGGTGCTGCTAAACTCATCAGTTAAAGTGCAGGGGCATTACAATAATGAGGTCTACCGTAAAAAAAAACTGTTTAAATGACAGCTGTGCAAGTTCTTCTCATTTGTCTTAATTTTGACTCTAAAATGGCCTTGGACAACCTCACTACCTGGGCAGTCCTGTCCCTTTGCTATAATAGTGCCATCCTTGGAAATGAATAATGAGTCAAAACTCTTCCTTTTTATTTCAACAGGCTCTAGGGCAGGGGTCTTCAAACCTGGCCCTTTTATGACTTGTGGGCTTCAACTCCCAGAATTCCTCAGCCAGGCACGTGTGCCTGGCTGAGGAATTCTGGGAGTTGAAGTCCACAAGTCATAAAAGGGCCAGGTTTGAAGACCCTTGCTCTAGGGCAAGCCAACGGCATAGGGCTTAGAAAAGATAGCATCCAGACGTGCCCCTAGAACAATCATACTTGGTAATGAGTAATTGACTGGCCTGGTTCTTAGGAATTGTATGCAGTTCCTATTACAAATGGTGGCAGAGAACAACATCCCAGAATGCCATTCTGTCGATATATATTGCTGATTGTATTAACCTATTTTATTCGATTAATGGATGGTTCAGTCTCAGGGTGAGAAACTCTTTAGCCCTAAGTGGCCCTAAGGACACCAGAGTTGTTGATCAGATGCACTTGGTATGTTGTAACCTGCGTGTATCTTTTATTAGTTTTCCCTTTCTCCGTTTTCACCCTACTTTGAGAGCATTGTGGCTAAGTTTGGAAAACTGCATTTTTCTGATGTTTCTGCGGTATTCTTTGAATGGACTTGCCACAGTCTCCACCTCTCTACCTGTGGAAGGATAGTTTTAAAAGTCCCATCTGTTGACCCACAACTGAGAAGATTTCCCTCAGTTGGTCTGTCATTCTGGTTTAAAAATCTGAATTTTATCAAATTCTGTTCTCATTTATTAAGGTCACGAGCATATGCTACTGTATTCTGAATATGAAACCGACAAAAGCAACCTAATGTTGCTGGTTTTCTCTTTGTTTTTTCCTGAATGATTCTAGTATCCATCAGTTAATTGTTTATTCCCAATTCAGCACCTTGAGGTCTTCATAATTTCAGCTCAGTTAAACAGTCTTATGAGCTAACAAGTTCTGCTACTGCAGAATAAGGTGGTAGATAGAGTATGTTTGAAATTTCTTTGAGGTTAGGTTTTTTGGTTGCAAGTCTTGTCATTTACTGTATGATAAAGAAAATAAGTACTGAACCTGTTAGAATTAACCAAACCACCCAAGTGCCTAATATGACTTGAGTAGAAAAGGTTCCCCAGGTCAGTGGAGATAAAGAGCTGAATATAAAGCAGATAAATTAAATGTATTAGAAATTATTCTTAATCGTTAAAGCCCATATTTATCATTGCCATCTGCTGCCTATTGGGTCCGAGAGAATTGTCTACCAACTAATGAAATACGGTAAAAAGTTTGAAAAGAAAGTAGGAAAACAAGAAATGTGACTATTGACTATTATTTTAATTTGTCCAGGGTCAGCTGGATGCTAATTCTACCCTGCAGTCTTTAGCGTATAACCCTTTTAGAGAAAGAAAATTACATATTAAATGATCAGTTGATTTGAAACTGATTATAAATGTAAAATATAGCTTCTATTTTTACGTTCTCACTAAAGGTTCACAGCTGACTCTTAAGATGTTTTTGCTTTTAAGTAGTTACAAGCTATAAGTAATAATAGGTATCGGTCTACCACTTGTAATATTACTAATGTTGTGGTAACTATGCTGTAAGCCTGAGGATATAGCTTGAACCAAAATGGAAAACTTTGTTGTAAAGAATGACATCTTGATAAAACCAGTTCTCTGTGGAATTTAAATTTTCTACCAAGTCCGAAGGACCTAATTAGTCACGAAAGTAAGTTTTAACGAATAGAAAAACAAAATACGGCAAGGGTTTGGTCTCAGCTATAACAATGTAAATGACCCGTGAGGGGTTTTTTTTTTCCTTGAATTTGAACAGTTAACTATGGCAAAAAAAAGAAAGACCAAATATATATATATATATATATATATATATATATATATATGTCTTTGGTAATTCGGGTTTTCTCCCGTGTAAAATTGAAAGTGTCTTGGCAACGTTTCGACGAAGTCCCATTCGTCATCTTCAGGCTGGTGTCTTCGGCTCCTAGAAGCACGAAGCCGAAGACACCAGCCTGAAGATGACGAATGGGACTTCGTCGAAACGTTGCCAAGACACTTTCAATTTTACACGGGAGAAAACCCGAATTACCAAAGACCTACATACAAACACCCGTGAAAACCTCAGAAAACAAATATATATATATATATATAGCGTGCTGATTAAAGAGGAAATTTATAGCTTTTGCTTTTCAGGACTAGAATAATAATCAGCATGGATGCAATGCTAAACTTTGCTCACTGTATTTAGTATAATTAGTCGAGTTTTGTTCTACTTGACACCAAGAGCCCTGATCTTTTATTCTTAAAGGTGCTGTTTTTTTACATATTAAATTTTTTCCATTCAGTTTGAAAATATTAGCTGTAGGTTATTTGAATATTAACACTTACTAGCCGGTTACCAGATTGCTTCTCCCTCTGTTTTTAGTTGAAGTGGCATGGCCAGCAGTTAAGGATTCTAAAAGTTAACACGGAACTATATTTTATTTTGGCTTCTTTAATCCTCTTTGTGGTATCTCCACATTTTATCAACTGGCACTTTGGGGGGTTTTTTTGTGTGTGGGAGGGTTTTCTTTTTTAACCCTGTAATTTGCTTGCTGTCTTAGCGTCACTTGTTAAAAAAGCAAAATTGGATCCTAGTTTTCATCACTCATAAATTCCTGGTTTTTTTTGTTTTGTTTCCAAAGCAGTGGTTTCTGGACTATATCACAAACACTGGTTTATTCCATAGGAGAATGTTTTCTCTTGTGTTTGTCACTACCCATGAAGGCATGGGTGCCCTGTGTGTTATAATTCATTGTTGGAAAATGTGATTCAACAATGGGGGAAAAAAAGAAAGTATTGTTACTAGTCTGGGGTATAGTTCTATGCGCACACATTGTTCTTTAAATTGGCATCTGTGTATGTATAATTTTTGTCTGTGTGGTGGGGTTTTAATTGTTGTTTCCTATTTTCTAGAGGGAGGTTCCCTTCCCCTCCTTTTTTTTTTTTCTTGTTCTCTGGGTTAAGCTTATTTTGCTTACTTTCCACTCTAAACCTTTTTTGTAGATAACAATTTGTTTTTATAGCTTTTTATATAGCAATTACACAGTTACATTGCTTACAGTATTTATGATTCCACAGACTACTTTTTTTGAAAAAAGAAGAAATATTTGTGATGATGTTTCTGACATTGAATTTTATTAATGCATAAAGATATGGCTATTCTGTCCTGTGAAGCTGCTTGGTAAATTTAGATGCTCCTTTGAATTCAAACCCAATTTGGCAACTTTAAGACTTGTGGATTTCAGTTCCCAGAAACAAGTCTTAAAGTTGGCAAGTTTGGAGACTCCTGATTTAAGCCATCATGATCTAAAAGGGTTAAAACTAGAAAGAAAGAAAAAGACAGGATAGCCTTTTTCTGTGTACAAAAAGTTCTGGTCAACTTGCTTGCTCCATAACCTTTGGGTCAGTCTTCCATGCTGTTGGTCATGTTAACTGGTTTTTCCACATAGCAACGGTGAAATTCATCTTCCTTGTGATCTCAGTTCTTTCTTACATTAAAAACTGCATCTGGAGAAATGTGTACGCATCTCTGGTTTGTCCAAATAAATGGGGGTGGGGGTTTGCTGCTTTTAACCAGGTTATGTCGATAACTGCTTTTAATGGGGCTCAAATACACCTGATGTGAATTGTGCTCACAGCCATCTTTAGGAAGTGTTGGTTGTTGTTTTTTTAATTAAACGCGAAAGGAATTCAGGGCTAGATTTTAAGCATTGTATTGACTTGTTGAGGTGTGGGCCAGGCCAGAAGGTGTAATTAGATGTTTCTTATACTTCCAACATAGCCACAGTGTTTATTAATAGAATCACAAGTATATTTAAGGAAACACACAATTTTTATACTTTCTCCAAGGGGCCTTTCTACGGGAAGCAGAATATCGATTAGCGTGGCGTAGCAGTGTAATTTCAGAGGATTTTGTACTACAGCATTTATATGTGTGTTTTTCAAAAAATAATAATGCTCTTTGGCTAGACCCATGCAGGTAATAATGGGCAAAAAAGAAGAGGGAAACACAACTATTTTCCAATGCTATAAGCTTTGCCTGGATCTCTGCATGTTGGGATCAAGCCCTTCACTCATCAGTTCTGGAGAATTAATAGCATCAGGCTTCTAGCTTAAGATGTTTTTCCCATTGGGAAAGAGAGATTCATAGCCTTAGCAATCTACAAAAGAAAGCAATCGTTACTGTTCGATCTCTGACTCATCTTCGTGGGAATCTATACTTTCCACCCATTGGAAGCTTTACAGTTGAACTGAATTTCAGAAGACTTATTTCTCTTGTTTGTGTAGTAGTAGTAGTAGTAGTATATGTTGTTCTAATTGTTATCTGAATGGTTAACATGAAATATCCAGAATCATTAATGATATGGGAATCAGAAATAGAATCAGAAATACTACACTAGGTGTTGAAAAAATACCACATATACTGTACATATCATCTGTTAATTTGTGCACAATTTAAGTGAGTTTGTGAATTCTACTAGGTACTGAAATTGGAAGCCAGATAATCAGAACATAGGAATCAGTTTCAAATGTGATTTAAAACACAGTGCAAATTTACCTTAAATTACTTACGCAGTGCCATGAGAGACTTCACAGTGCTAAGACCTGTAGATTGCCAATAATAATAATATAATAATAATAATAATACCACCCTTGTATTCACAGTCTTCTGTAAAACATACGCAACATGGTAAGTTGTACTAGACCTCCAAAATCGCTTTTGCATTATAAACTCGGTCCAGCTGGATTTGTTCAGATGTCATATTTTACCTTAAAGAGAGCTCAACGTGTACTGTTTTGTCATTTTTGGGGGGGGTGTTAATTTTTATGTACTTGTTTTACGTGGTGAGGGTACCCCGAGTCAGTTGGAATCGGGCAACATCCAAAATCAAATCAATGAAACCAACTGATCTTGTCCCCCTCCTTTTAAGCCCATTTATAACATCAAATAGATCTCGCCAAAACATCAGTCCAAGCTAACTCCTAACCATGTCAGCAGGAAATTGTGTTACTTGAAGCGAATCCTGAGGTGGAAGGTATGATATGTCTTATTTTGACTATCCATGCTTTCCTAAGATTCAGTTGAAGCTTTCCCCCAATTTTCCAAATCTTTCATTTTTAAATTAAAGATACCCAAGTGTTGGACTTGGGAAACATCTGTATACGAAAACGTGTGAAAATACATTTCGTCAAACCTGTTGGTAGAAAGAGGCAATGTTGTTTCCTTCCCTTTTTCTATTTATTGTTTATCCTTTGCACTTTAAGTGTCAATCCGTGCTATTGCTGTACATTTGGTTTTTTTCCTCCCATTCCTAGAGTATTTCCCACCTAGATGGCTGCTTTCCACCCCCCAATCCCCCATGTGTTTTTTGTGATTTTTTTGTGTTACAGAAACACAGGTCTCTTTGACTCCCCCATTTATGGCATCTGAACAAATCAATACTTGATGTGTAGTATACTTGTTTTTCTGTGTTCTAGCTTTAAGGGATCCCGAATCTCTTCCTAGTTTGCATAGATTTTGATTTTAAGAACGGTTAAGGAGCTTGTTCGAATGTCATGCATGCTAACTTCTGTGGTTGTATTTGAAGAAGAAAAAAAAGTGCAATTTGAGTAGCACTTTGTGATGGACGAATGAAAACTGGGCTTTGCAATAAAACAAATGATATTAATATGTATTCAGTTGTGTTCTCAGTGCTATTTGTATTTCTTTTCCAAGTGTTTAATAGTGGTTGTTAATTTAAAAAAGGGGGGCGAACTCCGAGAAATCACCTTGAACTTTTATTTATTCATTGGGCAAGCAATGGCTAGGGTCAAGCGGCCTCTATGGACATGTACAAGGTAATAAATCTAAGGGCTGTCGATTGCCTGACTGACAGCACACAGGAAATTGCCTAATACCATCTTTCAACTTCACAGTAAAGAGTAAAGATAGACTCTCCTCAGCCACATACATGCTTTCTTTCATTTCACTTAAAAAAAACGAAGCTGCAAAACAAATGGATAAGCGAATTGGTCCAAGA
This sequence comes from Azemiops feae, assembly GCA_023970755.1. Classification (NCBI taxonomy): domain Eukaryota; kingdom Metazoa; phylum Chordata; class Lepidosauria; order Squamata; family Viperidae; genus Azemiops; species Azemiops feae. The sequence goes on along the minus strand of JALGBA010001124.1, from coordinate 18,155 downwards.
ATTTGGAGTTAGAAATTCCGTACATTAATGACATTGAAATCTCCCCATTGTGAGAATTACTGAAGAGAAGAAGTTTGGGTTTTAGTTACCTTCCCTGGCATCTCCACTCTTCGTACCTTCTCTAATATATATATATATATGCACTCAAAGATAGGAATCTGTCTTCACTCATAGAAGATCATAGAACTCTTGTGTCCAAATTGGCCTCTTCAAATTGTCGGATCACATTCAATTTATGTGGACTTTATAATGCTTTAGGATAATTTCTCATGCCTTAAGCCTGCCTGTCTGTTTTTCCGTGGAAAATTTTGCCTACGGGCAGTTTAACAACTCTTTTCTTTTCTCATTGGTGTACTTTTGAAGTTTACATGTTACAAAACGGAGTACAGAAATGGTTCTTGGATTAAGTAGTACTTTGTTTACATGTTCGATATAATGTTGGGTACGTAAAAAGGGTATTTGTGTTTGTTTTAATTTAAAGCACATGGATTGTGCTCTGCAGGCTTTGTGGCCACAGTGCAAACTGTGGCAAAATACTGTATTAAGGATAAGTGAAAGTCTGTTAGCTTTTTTTAATGTAGTTTGAATTGACCGGGTTTTATAAAACGTAAGGAAAAATGTTGCATTTTGGTCTGAAATGTGTGCTGTAATTTTACTTTGCTGTATGTATTGGAGGTTTCTTGAAAACTTGAACTCTTTTATAGAAGGATGCAGACCAAAACTGAACTGTCTTACAGATGGTTAATGAACTAACCAAATAAACACTGTATGGTTGCATACATGTGCCGTCTCTGGCATGAAAGCTTTTCTTATATTTATTTGCTAATAAAAGGGTGACATGGAAACTAAATAGGGAGTGGAGATAAATGGGATGTTTGCAAGAGCCTGCCCGATTGTGACTACAAGCAACAGGAGTAATTGAGTATAGAGATAACCACCATTTCTGTTGTTAAAGGTCAATTCAGTATTCTCCAAGTGGTGGTTTAGATCTCAGAAGAGTAATCTGCTTCTCAATTTCCTAAAGGCCTAATCAACTCCTGGTTCATATCACATGCTATGCCAACAAAGGAGAATGTATGTAGCTCAGCGTTGAAATGAGGGGGTTTTGGTGCTCTCTGAGTTGTTTCCTTGCAGACATTTCATTATCCCAATGAAATATCCACTAGCACTAATGACGTTACCTAATTTGGGTAATGAAACGTCTGCAAGAAAATAACCAAGCTCAGAGAGCACCAAGGATCCCTTATATGCTATGCCTTAAGCTCTAAAGTTTATTTCCTTCTGAGTTAACTGTCTTGTGTGAACTCAAGTCACCATAGTTATGCACCAGTGGTTGCCTATGCCACTATTAAACAAAATATACCAAATGCAGTGTGTAAACTCAATCCCGATTGGTACTACTGAATGAAACTTTCATGGAGCAAAGGCAGGCAGGCCTGGCCATGATATATAATGCTTAGATCCTATACATGTAGTCCTTTGACTTACAACCATTTTATTTAACGACCATCTGAAGCTATAACAGCCCTGAAAAAAAATGATGTGTGACTGTTTTCACACTTAACAACCATTGCAGCATCCCCATGGTCACGTGATCAGAATTTGGATGCTTGGCAACTGGCATGCACTTATGACGGTTGTGGTGCCATGGGATCATCTGATCCCCTTTTGCAATCTGACAAGCAAAGTCAACGGGGAAGCCAGAGTCACTTAAGAACCATGTTACTAATTGAACAACCGCAGCAATTCACTTGACAGTGTCAAGAAAATCATAAAATGGGGCAAAAACCGACTTAACAACTGTCTTGCTTCACAACAGAAATTTTGGACTCAGTTGTCATAAGTCAAGGACTACTCATACATTAATTGTATCTTTTAAAAAAAAAACAATCCTGCAATCGGTTGACAGCCCTAGTTCAAATTCTTAACACAAGCTTTTTCACGAGCGGAGGTAGATGGAAAAAAAACATTCTGCATCTACGAAAGGGCAAAGGATTATTGCAAGGTAAGGGCAAACTTTATTTTTATCTGCTTGGATACACATTATCAGAAGGAATGACTGAATTGTGAATACACTTTTAAGAAAAGGGTAAGATTCTGGCACAGACTCTTGGGAGAGAGGACTAGGAACTGGCTTTTCCCCAAATATGAAATCCTCACTGTTGCAACTTCCTTGCTCAAGTCTAGTTCAAAAAAGGACAGATTTTAGCAGAACAAAATCTCTAGTTTGGGAGTTTCTCCGTGTTTTTCTCTCTCTCTCAAACCACACATTATCCATTTGCAACCATCTAAGAATAGTTTGTATGTATTGGGAGCCAAAAGGAATGTTGAAAGGATGAGTTTAGTTTTCATAAGGTTCTTTGCTCCATGATTTAGAGCAGGGGGTGTCCAACCTTGGCAACTTTAGGACTTGTGGACTTCAACTCCCAGAATTCCCCCAGCCAGCGTGCAGTTTGAAATCCACAAGTCTTCAAGTTGCCAAGGTTGGGCACTCCTGATTGATTTAAAGCTTTTCAGCCATTGATTTTCGACGAACATTCAGAACTAATCTAAGTGTATTTTCTTGGTAGTGAAAACCATAAAGCCTTATTACCATTATATTCTTTGATCCAAAATTAAGCAAGGTAAAAAAACATATTTTTTTGTTGCTCAAGCCTATAGACAAGAGCCCAGTCAGCTAAAGTTCAATACTAAATTGGCACCAGATAAGGGTCAACAGAATTCAGGAGGGGTTGGACTTAGACCTTTGTGGCAACCTAATGATTCTAGACTGATGATTCGCTTAACTCTGCCCCCAGGCTCTGCCTACTCTTCTACACAAGCTTCACATACTCCAAGAATAAATAATATTTTAACTACCACAGAACTGAACTCTCCCAAGCTTCCTCTTCTACAAAGTCAAACTCAAAGCTCTTATTTTGCAGAAACCTTCCCCATAATGAATTTTTTTCCTAGAATTCTGGGGCAAAACATGATATTGTTTCTCAGAACCTTCTACCATTCTTGTGTAAATCACAGCTGTTTATTGTTCTAAGTGCTTTTTGAAACAGCAATGAGTTGGGGAGGAACATTGATAGCCTTAAGCTCAATGTTATCCCTTTATTTCTATATATATATATTAGGCCTAGAAAAGCTCACCCATAGCAAAATAAAGAACAGGGAAAACACCAACCTTTAAAAAACTAGAACTCAGGCAAGTGTTAACATTTTCTCAAAAGCTGTGAAGATCAAAACAAGCTTTAAAAGTCTCTTGGGACCAACTGAGAGCCAGCTTTATTTGGGTCTTTTGGCTGTAAATAAAAAATTATGTCATTACTGAGAGCCAGTTTGATATGCGGGCAGTCCTCAACTTACAACAGTTCATTCAGTGACTGAAGTCACAACAGCACTGAAAAGAAATGATTTATGGCCGTTTTTCACACGACCGTTGCAGCATCCCCTATGGTCACGTGATCAAAATTAAGACGCTTGGCAGCTGACTCATATTTATGACGGTTGCCGTGTCCCGGGGTCACGTGATCCCCTTTTGCGACCTCCTGACAAGCAAAGTCTATGGGGGAAGCCGGATTAACTGACGTTAGAACTGAAGAAGCTTCTTGAATGAGACACGAACATTTTCAAAGGAAAAAAATCCAAGTCCAGTTGCCTTTTGGAAAAGCACCTTTGGGATGTTCCAAGTTAGGGCAGGCCCCACTCCCCCAAAGGGTACTAGTTCCAAGGGCCACACGGACATCTCCGTGGTTGGGTATGGAAGCTGGTACTCGTGGAGGAAACGGGTCCTACTTTTCATCCTCCAGCTGCTCTTTGCAAACTTAGACCCCAAGGGGACGTTTGACTGAAGTCAAATTAGCGGCAAAAGGAATGGCCAAATCAGAGAAAGAACTGGAAGGGGTGATATGAGAGGTTGGGCAGCTTGAACAAAGAAAGACAGGCCGTTGTATGTGAGAGGTTTAGAGCAGACATGTCAAACACAAGGCCCGGGGACCGGATGCGGCCCGCGAAGTGGTTTCATGTGGCCCGCGAAGCCATCCTGGAAACAGTGAGGGAACGGCCCCTGCTGCCTTGGCCCTGGCCCAGGCCGGCCGGGAGCCAATGTACAATTTTGTGGTGGCCATCTATGCTGAAACGCATTCAGTCTTAGCTCCACAAGGCCGTCTGGAAACAGCGAGGAACCAGCCCCTGCCGCGTCGGCCCTGCCCCCTGGGTGCATGCTGGGGAGGCTCCTCCAGTGGACCATGCCTTGGCACTTGCACTGGTCCCACCCCCTTCTGCCAGAGACCCTCAGATCTGTCCCACTCCTGCCCAGGCCCCCTTGACACGAACGATGTAGAGCTGGCCACGCCCACCCAGTAGTCCACACCCACTCCACGCCCACCCAGTAGGCTGCACCCACCCTGGCCACACCCATCCGGCCCCCGAGGGCAACCGCAATGCTGATGCGGCCCTCAATGAAATTGAGTTTGACACCCCTGGCTTAGAGGAAGGAGGTACGTTACCAAAGATGGTCTCCATTTGAAAATTTAGGAGTGTGTGGAATTTCACCAAGGAATTTCGGAGCTGTTCATCGAAAGGACGGCCGAGAATGTCACCCTTGTGGACTTGATCCCTCCTTCAAAACGTGCAGTACGGGGTTTCACCCCACAATTAACTCTCTGAAACGTTGCCTTGTGTCTCGTGCACGGCCAGCTGATTCCCAGAATCCAGAGGAGGAGAATAAAACCCCAAAGGTGATCTTTTCCCCCATAGCATCCTTTTCCAGGGGACAGAGCCATGCTGCTTTTCCTGCAGCTTCTATAAATGACAGCAAAAGCTATTTTTAAGCCTGGGGCAGGGGCTGCAAATGCCAAAGGTGGCTCCTTTGAAATGCTAAATCCCGTTCAGGGAGAGGATTGAGGTCGCCGAGAGTGCAGCCCTGGAGCTGAACGCTCTCTGTATGCGAGAGATGATGCCTTCCTTTCACGTGGCTGAAGAAGGCTCAGCTCCCCTCCGTCTGTCCTCAGATAACTTCGGCACATCTCTCTCATTCACATCAAAAGCTGCTGGCCTCGTTTCTTCCCCCCATGCGTTGAGTTCATTCATGTTATTTCTTGACTTCTCTCAAAGGGAAGACATGGCAGGAGAAGAACTGCTGCGTTCATTGATGGTAGCTTAACCTCAGAAGGGGGGGGGGGTTCCTGAAGGACAGGACATCCCCTTCTTGACAGAAGATCACTTAGTTGTCTTGAGCCACCTTCTACCCTTCAACCCAAAATATCTCACTATACATTTTGGGAACAATTGGAAGGCGATAGGAATATTTTGTATGTGGCCTTGAACTCCAGGAATAGACTCAAAATCCAACATCCAAAATCTACGGGGGGAGGGGAGCAGTAAAAAAAACTTGAGTTCCTTCATAAAGTCTTCCCTTGGGATTTAATGGAAGTTGGAAAGACTAAGATGGTGCAGAAGATTGAAAAACCAAAGAGGAGAGACACTTACAACGCTGATATAAGCCTAAAGTGTTGGATTAGGAATGAAGAAACTAAGGTTTAAGTCTCCCCTCTGCCACAGAAGCTCACTTAGTTGTCTTGAGCCACCTTCTAGCCTTCAACCCAAAATATCTCACCATACATTTGGGAACAATTGGAAGGAGATAGAAAATATTTTGTATGTGGTCTTGAGCTCCAGGAAGACACATCGACGACTCAAAATCTAACAGATCAATAAATATAAGAGCATTTGCGGCGTCTTGGGGAATGTGTTAATAAATAAATCACACTAGATACCACCCCTGAGGATTTCACTGACGTTCCTGTCTCTTTGAAATAATTTCTAAAACAAATGCCTTTTCATCAAATGGAATGAAAACTATGAGAAAACAATATTCACCTGGCATTAAGATAACTTTCAAGCCCTATTGAACTTTTCCCCATTTCATTTTACACACATTCCTAATCTTTCCCTAGATTTGTGAGATGAGCCAGAATTATTACTTTAACATTTCTAGAACCTTAACAGTTCTACAGAGGAATTATTGAGTCTGTCGTTTGTACCTCTATAACTGTCTGGTTTGGCACAGCAACCAAGCAGGACAGGCACAGACTTCAACGGATAGTTAGGACCGCAGGAAAAAAAATGGCAACCAGCCTGCCTTCCATTGAGGACCTGTGTACTGCATGGGCCAGAAAGAGGGCTGAGAGAATATCTACAGACCCCTCACATCCTGGACATAAACCGTTTCAATTTCTCCCCTTGGGATATCTCTATAGGGCATTGCATGCCAAAACATCTAGACACAGAGACATTTTTTCCCCACAGTGCTGTCTTATGTCTAAGGATATTTACCCATGAAGTAGGGCTGTATTACTATCATTCTTCTCATCTTTCTTACTACCTTCTCCTATTGGTATCTTATGATTATGTTATTTTATTGTTTGTGCACCGGAGACAAATTCCTTATTCTATTCTATTCTATTCTATTCTATTCTATTCTATTCTATTCTATTCTATTCTATTCTATTCTATTCTATTCTATTCTATTCTATTCTATTCTATTCTATTCCATTCCATTCCATTCCATTCCATTCCATTATTATTCTATTCTATTCTATTCTATTCTATTCTATTCTATTCTATTCTATTCTATTCTATTCTATTCTATTCTATTCTATTCTATTCCATTCCATTCCATTCCATTATTATTCTATTCTATTCTATTCTATTCTATTCTATTCTATTCTATTCCATTCCATTCCATTCCATTCCATTATTATTCTATTCTATTCTATTCTATTCTATTCTATTCTATTCTATTCTATTCCATTCCATTCCATTCCATTCCATTATTATTCTATTCTATTCTATTCCATTCCATTCCATTCCATTATTATTCTATTCTATTCTTTTCTATTCTATTCTATTCTATTCTATTCTATTCTATTCTATTCTATTCTATTCTATTCTATTCTATTCTATTCTATTCTATTCTATTCTATTCTATTCTATTCTATTCTATTCTATTCCATTCCATTCCATTCCATTCCATCATTCTATTCTATTCTATTCCATTCCATTATTATTCTATTCTATTCTATTCTATTCTTTCATTGTATGAAGGAGGTGGCTTTTAACTGAAGCTACAGAATGGATTTGTATCTGAAGCAATATTTTGCAATGGGATCTTGCCAGAGCCCAATCTTAGCCAATCTTTTGCTTCATTTCTTGCAACCTGGAACAATAAAAGAAGCAAGAAGCAAGAAAACAGGCCCTCTCTTAGCATCTCATTTCCAAATTCCAAATTTTTGTTATCGTAGCAGAGTAAAGAAATGTATCCACCCTTGTTTCTTTACAATAAGTTTGCGGGACGTTTGGTATTTATATGTGACTGACTAGTTCATGAATCAGTTTCTGTGGAAATTAGTAATTGTTGGATTGACCAAGCTGAGTATGAAAGCTGTCCAGTGCTTAAAGAACTATACTCCATTTTTTTTAAAGAAGATAAATTATTAAAACATCTTTTTTCCCCCTCTTCATCCTAACTCTCAGCTACTTGTCAACATTGAGTGAGAAAGTCTCAGTTCCTCTCCTTTAGAAACCCATAAAATAATCATGATCAAACTTTTAGTTCTTGGCATCTGTTTTTGTGTTTTCCTTCGAAATTCTGACTTTGATCATCTCAGAAAGCCAGAGAAGAGGCAGTAAAGATTGGAGGAGAGAAGTTATCAAACAAAAATGTGCTTGTCTTTTATGGTGAAGAAACATAAAGATAAAGGACAGCTTGTATCAATTAATGAAAGTTGGAGCAAGAAAAGCAAACAATTTTTATTGTGGCAAGATGTATAATTTGCTCATGAGTGAAGAAATGGGAGTTGTAGCCAAACACGTGGAAATGTTCCTTTTAGACAGTGCTGGTCCAAAATGGCCTTTCCCACAAGGGTGTCCTCAGAGTGGGGTCAAAGAAATCAAATTGATGGCTGTGTGATTGAAGCTCCACCTGTTTTAAATGTGCACTGTGTGTGTGACGCACATAACAAAACAGGTGGAACTTTGATCATACCATCTCAGCCACCATCTTGACATATTTTACCTCACCGTTTGGACACACCTGAATGAGCTGGTCTTTCGCTTCATCCCAGCAAGGGGGAGGACCTCAGTCCCAGAACATTTGCTGAAGAACATTTATATGAGGCCAGTGACCCTTATACTTTATTGCTTTTGCAGTACTCCTTTCACCCTGTACCAATCTCATGAAATGCTCAGGGAACATCTCTGGCACGTTGTTTTGATCTAGAAATAAGTTTATGGCCGTTCTTGTGCATTTTATTGCTGCAGTTGAAGACGTAACACGTCTTAATTGTGATTGAAAAGGGCAGAAACTAGGTGAGGTGCTTTCCTCTAAAAGAAAAAAAAAATAAAACAGGATTTAGCTAGATCTTTTGGATGGGCTGTGTTTGTGTAACAGGTTGAATGTTGAAGCTTCCCAATCAATATGGTTGCTTTTGGGGACAATTCAGTTGAAATGGCTACTTTATTCTTCTGCAAAGGCCAGAACATTGGATTAATTGAGTAACTCTGGTTAACCAGGGGTATATGTGTCATACAAGACGCAATGACATCTTCCTTTAACTCCTTAGATTTAATTGGCTCTAAAGGTCAGATCAGTCTTGGAAATTATTGCTAACTTTAGAATATGCCAAGTAGTCAAAAAACAATTAATTAAGCTAATTTGGCTATGGCGGTGTAAGATCAGCCTTCTCCATTTGGGAATTTTTCCCATTTATTATGTTGTGGCTTTCCAGGTCCCCTGGCAGGTCAGGGTGATCTTGAAATCATTCCCTATGTTTCAGTTGCCACAGAAGGAATGTTTTGACGGGTAAACAAAGCAGGGTAAGAATCCTCCAACCTTGTCAAACCTCATTTATTTCCAAAGTTCGATTAAACAGTGAAATCTGCTTTGTCACTTCTGCATTTAGTGTTTCTTATTTGGTTCTATTTTGATTTCAGCTCATTATCCTTCATCTCCTAGACCAGTATTTCTCAACCTCAGCAACTTTAAGATTGGTGGACTTCAACCCCCAGAATTGTCTTACCAGCATGACTGACTGGAGTATTCTGAGAATTGAAGTCCACCCATGTTAAAATTGATAAGGGTAAGAAACACTGTCCTAGATCATCAGATGTCAGCTCAACATGTCTGCAGCCAACTGATCGACCTTGAAGGTGAGGAACACAACTGGAGGCCATTTGCAGATGGATGATATTCTGTTCCAAATTCTTATGGTTTCACAGAAATCTTGAACAGAGGCAGGATAATCCTTACCAGGAGCCTTGCGTCTGCCTTCACGTTTTTTAGAGCAGTTTGCATAACTGTTAATTGTTAATTTGGCCTCTTCTTTAGATTGACCATCAGATACTTTGAAGTTGTGGGAAAGAATTTATACCTGCAGAAACAGAACAGAGTTGGAAGTCTTCTAGTGCAAACCCCTGCTCAGGAAGAAAATCCTATACCATTCCAGACAAGTGGCTATTCAGACTCTTCTTAAAAGCCTCCAGTGATGGAGCACAGAATATTAACAACACGTTTTAATAACATATTGGCATGATATCTCCAAAATGCAAAGGATATAGACTTCAACTCGGCAAAGGAAAATGTTCTTTTTTAAATGGGATTTTCCTTACTAAATAAAGGCATTCTGTACATATAAGTACAAACATTGGTTTTGTACATTGCAGTATGCTCTGATTTGTTAACTCAAAGAGTTTTGCTGCATAAGTCACAATGACTGGTTCAGCCATTGTACCATATAACGATTTTGTTATTTGGAATCCGTTGACTAAATAGCAATTAGATGAATATGCAGCACAGTCTAAGCTCTAAATCCCGATGTACAAATGACAACAGTTGGATTAATACAGCTAAACTCTTAAGTCCACTGTATCTTGACTTGCTTGTATCTTGAATCCAGTCTGGGCCTCCATAAAGCAAGCTGACACTTCATAGAGAGTAGCATCTGGTCAACCTTGGCTGATCTAAGAAGCTCAGCAGGGTCAGCCCTGGTTACTACTTAGATCTGGGGGTGGGGGGATCTGGAAATTCTAGATCTATAACAAGATTAGGAAGTTCAAAACATCCCAGGGAAGGAATAGCAAACCACTTCAAAAGTCAATAAAATACACCTTTACCTCTTATGATGGTGGAACTATTGAGAGAAATAGGAGCCCAAGGGACATAGGGCCCAAACAGTGGTATAGTTAAGTAATTAAAGATTTTGGATTAAATGCTTTTAAGAGGACTTCCTCTGCCAAGCCATGCTTTCATTGGAAGACAGTCTGTTCTGAGGGGTCCTTGTGCTCTCCGAGCTTGGATATTTTCTTGCAAACGTTTCATTACCCTTCTAGGTAACACCATTAGTACTGCAAGAAAATAACCAAGCTCAGAGAGCATTTCAACCCTGAGCTACACATATTCTCTTTTATTGAGGTGTTGTTTTGTTACACAATATCATTAATATATTTTGCATCGAAAAATAACTCAGTATTTATAAGAGTGTACTTAGAGAGACAACAACTCTCCGGCTACAAAGTTTCTAAAAATTAGGAGAACAGCACACTGTGGGAACCAGGGTTCCTCCATGTAAGAGTAGCAATGGATGTTCGGTCTTTAAATGATGCCCCCTTTCTCTCTTAGCCAATTCTGCCATCCAGATTGATCACTGAGGATTCCACGTGAGCCATTGCAGTTCAGCTCCCAGCCCGGATTTACCCACCTCATTAAGCCATCATATCATTCTTCAAGTTTGGCTGAACATGTATGGGCTTAACCACTGTGGTTTGGAAGTGATGATTTGTGGCTTAGCTTCTTGCGCAGGTTCAGCCAAATGAGGTTTATTCAATTAAGGAAAAGCAAAGCCGTCTTTGAATCGCACTGTGCTGCTGTTGACTTAATAACACATCCATGCTGCGCTTGTTGGCAACTTCCTACTTCCTAAAAGTTGTTTTTTGTTTTTTTTTAATCTTCTCACTCTAGCCTCTGGTTCTGGTCTTCCATCCATGTGCCAACGAGACTCAACTTTGCTTGGCTTCCAAGTTCAGACAAAGTTGACCAAGGAACTATATAGCTAAGGACAATGTTTCTCAATCTTGGCAGCTTTAAGATGTGCTGGCTGGGGAATTTTGGGAGTTGAAACCCAGACTTCTTAAAGCTGCCGAGATTGAGAAACATTGGCTTAGGGCAAAGGATAACACTGTCATAGTTTCTTTTCCATCTTGCTATTTTGATTTGTTAGATCAACCCCGATTCTAGATGACCACCAAAAGTAACATAACTTATGGAAGTGACTTGCAGCTACCGTTTCCTTAGATTTGGGGCAGAAAGATTCACCCAAATCATCCAGTTGGCTTTCATGCCTAACCCGGGACTGGAACTCGTGGTCTCCTGCTTCTAACCTGGCACTTTTAACTACTACACCAAACTCTCTCTCTTCTTCTTCTTCTTCCCTTCCTAAGATCAAAGCAAAATTCTTGAGTTTCTAATAGATCTCCCCAAAAGCTGTCAGAACTGGAGGGATAGCAAGCACGGTCCAGTTTTCCAAAAGAAATGAATTGCAACCACATGTCCCAAAACATTCTGCAGTGCCCAGGAAAACACCTGTTTCCTGAATCTTCCCCATCGTGAAAAGCAAAACAATACACAACACTCAGGTTTCCATGAAACTTGCTGAGTTTGCTGCTCCCTTCACAAATCCACCTTCAAAAGCGATAGATTCCTTCTCCTTCTTTCTGCTCCCCCTTTCCCCTTCTTCTCCTTCTCTTCTCCACCATGGAATGCAAGGAAGCCTTGCTAAGAGATGACAGCACTGGTTGAATTCATGACGCTGCTGATGTTCTGAGAAAAATTATGAGTTGTAGAATAGTGATGCTGGACTAGAGAGGGGGACAGAGTTGGCACTGACATTTTCTGTAGCGTTTTCCTCTGTTCATTTGATTCTGATGTCTGCATCCCAACAGTTTGATTGTCTGTTTAGATGTTCTAAGTCCAGGGATTTGAGCAGAAACCCAAGAAGGAGGCACTACAGTACCTAAACCAGGGTTCCTCAACCCTATAACTTTAAGATCTTAAAATTGACAGGATTGAAATACATTGCCCTAAGCCAGTTGTCCTAACCTTCTTCCCACAATAAGGGTATGTTGGGTGAATCCAGAACTAACTCCTTCTGGGCCAGAAGACCTGAACTTCCTAGGACGATTTTCAAGGACAGGAGATGAATCTGTCAGACTTTCCACTGAAAAACTAACAACCAAATTTTGGTGGCTTCAACAATCAAATGACATCCATTGCTCCCTATTTAAACCAGTGCTTCTCAATCTTCGCAACTTTAATATGCATGGACTTCAACTCCCAGAATTCCCTAGTCAACCATTAAAGTCGGTAAACCTCTCAATTGATGCTCCTTGCATCACAGCTTATGGGATATCAGACAGGTACAGGGAGTCCTCGACTTACGACCACAACTGAGCCCAACATTTCTGTTCTTTAATATGCATGGACTTCAACTCCCAGAATTCCCTAGTCAACCATTAAAGTCGGTAAACCTCTCAATTGATGCTCCTTGCATCACAGCTTATGGGATATCAGACAGGTACAGGGAGTCCTCGACTTACGACCACAAGTGAGCCCAACATTTCCGTTGTTAAGTGAGACATTTGTTAAGTGAGTTTTGCCCCATTTTACAGCCTTTCTTGCCACAGCTGTGAAGGGAAACACTGCCCTGGATAAGTTAGTAACCCAGTTGTTAAGTGAATCTGGCTTCCCCACGGACTTTGCTCATCAGAAGGTCGCAAAAGCGGTTCACATGACCTTGGGACACTGCAACTGTCATAAGTACGAGTCAGTTGCCAAGCCTCTGGATTTTGATCACGCGACCCTGGGGATGCTGCAAAGGTCATAACTGTGAAAAATGGTCATGTCACATTTTTCAGTGCCGTTGTAACTCTGAACGGTCACTAAATGAAATGTTGTAAGTCGAGGACTACCCTTATAAAGGAAATGGATGGGAACCTTTATATTCCAAAATGAGAATCTTTAACCAGATTAGTGTTTGTTTGTTTTTTGTTTGTTTTTGCCTGTCAGAATAACAGTAAGAGCTAAAGGTGGGTTAGCAGACTGTTTGACCTATTATGTATGTCGTTTTCTTGCTGCTAGACGTTTTAGGATTTTCTAGACTATTATTGTGCTTAAACTTTGAAAGCAATGTAGGTCCTATTTCACAGAACAGAAAATTAATGACAGCAAGATTATCTCCAAATATATCCTATCTGTACAGCATTAGATATTCAGATGGCTCAGATTTAGTTCCACATCTGTCCTGGCCTTGTTGCATAATGTTATTCACATATTACTTTATTTCCTCTTCCTGTTCACTAAAGCTCAGCAACAAGCTTCAGTTTTGCAAATTCCATCCCACTATTCAGACCCAACGTTTTCCTAAATTTTCTGGCATCAGGCTTGGGCCCCACACATTAAAATTTAATATCTAACATCAAAAGGGAGGGTCTTGCACTTTGCTGAAAGACGTCTGCAGATAGTCCTTGACTTACGAGCACAATTGAGCCACAATTTTTTTGTTGCTAAGTGAGACGGTTGTTAAGTGAATTTTGCCCCATTTTACTGACCTTTCTTGCCACAATTGTTAAGTGAATCCCTGCCATGGTTAAGTTAGTAACACGGTTGTAAAGTGAATCTGGCTTCCCCATTGATTTTGCTTGTCAGAAGGGGATCCCATAACTCAGGGACACTGCGACCGTCATGAATACGAGTCAGTTGCCAAGCATCCAAGTTCTGATCACATTAGCATGGGGATGCTACAGCGGTCATAAGTGTGAAAAACAGTCATAAGTCACTTTCTTCAATGCTGTTGCAACTTCCAATGGCCACTAAACAAACTGTTGTAATTTGAAGACCACCTAAACTTGTTTCCAGCATTTTAGTGAGTTATTCTTCCAGGAGATGAACGGCTCACCATAGATACCGGCAGCTCGTAAATAGCTTCCTGTTATACTCTTTCACCATGACTGTGACACATCCCCACAGCCAGATAAAAAAAGCTAGGGAAATCAGCTTGAGACAAAATATTTTTTTCACTTGCTGCCCTGGTGTGTCCCCACATAGAACCAGATGGCCGATTTCCTCTGACAGAAACGGTTCTTCTTTCACGTGAGGGTTGAGAAAATTGAGACATTTTTTTTTGTTTTTGTTTCACTTGGTTAAACTATACTCAACCAAGAGAAAACAAGACTTTGGCCTGTATTGTTGTGGGCGGCTTTGAATAGAATAGAGCTGGAAGGGACCTTGGAGGTCTTCTAGTCCAGCCCCCTGCTCAAGCAGGAGGACCCAGGGCTTTTTTTGTCATAGAACGCACCGGAACAGAGTCCCAGCACCTTTTTTCAGATGGATTTTCCAGAGTTGCGTTCTTTTCCTATTGTTGCCCTTCCTATTCTCGTTTGTTTTTGAAAATGTCCCACTGGCAGTAGGGTGCAAGTGGGGTCCCCTCCGGCGCTGTCTGCCTCCTCTAGAAGGAGCCATGAGGCGCCACAGCCAGAGTGTGGCTTGATTGGCTGGGTCGGACCATGTGGTATGGAAGCCGATGGTGGCGGTGGGAGACACATAAACATGGAGGCCATCTTTCACAAGAGAATGAGTGAGCCTTTTGCCTTCCCTTAAAGAAGGTGGGGTGCGTGTGAGGTTAAAAAGAGGTAAAGTGAGAGGAAAGAAAGGTGGCTGGCGTGGAAGCTTGCCCGACAGCGAAACTTTACTGTTTCAGTTCCTTGGGTAGTTCAAAGGCTGGGATATCTACGAAAATCTCTTTTTAGTCTTTTACACTTTATATTCAAACTGCAGAGGGGAAGAATAAGAATAAAGCCAATATCTTGTGATTTGGAGGTATTATTATAAATAATAATATAAATTATGTATTGGTCAGATGTAAAGGTAGACCTACAGTATAAGGTTTAATCAGATCTATTTATTAAATTGGGTTTAACTTAAAGGTAAATTAAACATAATCTGTTCACTGACAAAGTTTCAACTTTAATTTGTTTCAAGTCAATATCCATATTAAACTCCAAAAGTAAATTTTTCCATCTTGTTTGACAACTTCTTAAAAATAATTCAGTCTTTTACAAGCAACCAAATTTTGTTTTATTGGGCCAATTTCATTCCACATAGAAAGCTGACATTTCCACTCTTTAAACTAAATGGGTATGCCAGTGGTAAATGTCCCAAAAGATTAATAAAATGCGTTCTTGTAATTTAAAGCCACACAATGCATGATAACATTAATAGTATTAACTTACCTTGAACAAAATCCTAGTCTTTTAGATACACTAAAAATTCAAGGGTTTTTTATTCAACTACAAAGGTAAACCTTGTAGGATAGGCAAGGCGGGTTGTATGACGTGTGTAATTTCCGGCAGTTTTTTTTTTTTACAAAAAAAGCACTGGGTGGACCTATACCATCTCAGACAGGTGATTGTCTAGTCTTTTCTTAAAGATCTCCAGTGATGGGGCGCCCACGATTTCTGGAGCCAAGCTGTTCCACTGGTTGATTGTCCTCACTGTCAGGAAGTTCCTCCTTAATTCCAGGTTGCTTCTCTCTTTGTTCAGTTTCCAACCACTGTTTCTCGTCCTTCCCTCTGGTGCTTTGGTGAACAACCTGGCCCCCTCTGCCTTGTGGCAGCCCCTCAGATACTGGAACACTGCTATCATGTCTCCCCTATTTCTTCTTTTTCTTTAGACTAGCCAAACCCAAGTCCCGCAGCCGTTCTTCATACATTTTGGTCTCCAGGCCTTTGATCATCTTAGTTGCTCTTCTCTGAATTTTTTCCAGACTTTGAGAGACAGAAAGTGGACTTTAAAGGAGAAAACCATCACTTGGTGGTTCCCACTGAATTCTGTCTGCTTGAGAATTCAGGAAACCAAAACCCACACATTTAGAACTTGCTAGGGTCAACCCAATTGCTATCCTTCCTCATCATGGTTAAATAAAGCAACTGAACTGTGACCTCAGTCGCTGAGACGTTTCTTAATGGCCACTTCCAATAGACCAAATTATACACTTGTGTGGATGTAGCACTTGTTCTCCACACCTTAAAGCAGGCACCTTCACCCCAGGGGCTGCATACAGCCCTGGACAGCTAGTAATGCAGCCTTACAAGATTGTAAAGTGTTAACAATATTATGTGTCAAACATATAATAACTGAAGAACTGAACTGGAGAAGCTTCTTGGATGAGAAGTGAAATATTTTCAAAGGAAACATCAAGATAGTCCAGTTGCTTTTTGGAAAAAAAACACCTTTGGGACAACCATGATCTGAATGATTGAGAATCTCCACAGACATAAAATAACTCTATTATATATTTTATATGTGGCCCAAGACAATTCCTCTTAATGTGGATCAGGCAAGCCAAAAGGTTGGACACCCATACCTTAAAGCATGGAGGTGCCCGGGGAAAGGAGCACTACTACTTTTAAATATTGCTTGCAGGAAGCTATGCTCACATTTCCATATTTCTGAGGAAGTTCTGAAGGATAGATGTGCTGCACAAAATACTCTTTGCAGAGCAGCGGGGAATTTGATGCCAAAGAAAGTCCCCTTGCATTTGGTTAGGCTTATTTATTTGGTTCTCATTTAATTGCTTCTTTACAAGCAATAGCTCTTTTTTGAATTCTCCCTTCTCTCATTCTTTCAGAAGAGTTTGGGGGTTGTTGAAGAAGAATTTTGTTTTTCCTGGTTTGTGTTGCTTCCTGGAGAATCAACGGTTCTGCTTGTGACACAGACATTTTTATGTTTTGGAAAGCTCATTGAACATCCCTGTTTGAGGACCTTGCAGGCAGAGGTATCTACAGCCATCCCCAATGATCTCCAGAATATACCCCAGGATGTTATCAGTGAATGATGCCGTTAGATATTTGCATTACGAGATAAGCAGTCCATCCATTTTATCAATTTCATTTTGGTCATGGATCAGCATACTACTAATAACATCATTAAGATTAGAATTGAAAGTAAAAAAAGTCATAATGTTAGAATAAAATAAATGACTAAAGTACAATTTCAGACTATAGGTATTCAAATACAATAGAATCCTACAAAATTACCATTAAATTTTACATCGCATACCCAATGCTATACAGGTCATTAATAAAAGGCCATAATAAGTAATACTAAAATTTATAAAATGCTACAAGAATGTAAGGCTATGCTAATTTAAGTCTAAGACTTGCTGAAGCCCTGCTAGCCTTTGCTGGAATTAAGACGACTCCAGCCAATTATAGCAAAGAAATAGCAAAATAAAACATGATATAATGACTTCATTTGCATAATGATACTCATTTTATTGCTGGCCTCTCCAATGTCTGTAGGTTGGATATGTACAAAACTTTGCCTAAGTCTTTGGTCTGTTTGTAAATTCCTACAGGATTCCTGTTTCATCTTGCGAGCTTTGAATGGTTCAGTGTTAAGTCAAAAAGAAATATTTCTGCATTGTTATACCCCATTAAATTTCATGAACTTTATTCCTAATCAGGTATGCCTAGAAATAGCGTACTTGTTATTTCTATGTGTCTTCCTCCCCATGCCAACTTAGAAATAAATCCTTCTGAGCAGAGCAGAATATATCTTTTTTTTTTGTTTACTTATTTCTGTCTAATCACGTGCAGGATTTCCATATTAATCATCAAAATAAATCATCAATATATTTCGTGTGCCCATAGGAATTACGTTATTGTATTGGCCCACATACTTTTTTTCCCGTACTTCTATGGATTTATGGAACAATCTATAGCAATTTTTCTGTTATTTTTTCCAACGTCTAATGTTCCATGTTTAGAAGGAACCCAGAACTAAGGAGAAACTTCCTGACAGTTAGAACAATTAACCAGTGGAACAACCTGCCTCCAGAAGCGGTGAATGCTCCAACACTGGAAGTTTTTAAGAAG
Organism: Azemiops feae; assembly: GCA_023970755.1. NCBI lineage: Eukaryota > Metazoa > Chordata > Lepidosauria > Squamata > Viperidae > Azemiops > Azemiops feae. Next base: position 179 of record JALGBA010001124.1, on the reverse strand, counting down.
AGACTGGACAGCCAGGGTTACCTATACCATTTCGGACAAATGGCTGTCCAGTCTCTTCTGCCTGAGCAGGGGGTTGGACTTGATGACCTCCAAGGTCCCTTCCAACTTTATTATTATTATTATTATTATTATTATTATTATTATTATTATTATTATTATTATTATTATTATTATTATTA
>JALGBA010001123.1:642500-648512 GCA_023970755.1 Azemiops feae | reverse complement strand
TCGAGGGAGGGAGGGAGGAAGGAAGGAAGGAAGGAGCACTCAGGAGGGAGGGAGGAAGGAAGGAAGGAAGGAGCACTCGAGGGAGGGAGGAAGGAAGGAAGGAAGGAGCACTCGGGAGGGAAGGAAGGAAGGAAGGAGCACTCGGGAGGGAGGGAGGAAGGAAGGAAGGAAGGAGCACTCGGGAGGGAGGGAGGAAGGAAGGAAGGAAGGAGCACTCAGGAGGGAGGGAGGAAGGAAGGAAGGAAGGAGCACTCAGGAGGGAGGGAGGAAGGAAGGAAGGAAGGAGCACTCGAGGGAGGGAGGAAGGAAGGAAGGAAGGAGCACTCGGGAGGGAGGGAGGAAGGAAGGAAGGAAGGAGCACTCGGGAGGGAGGAAAGAAAGAGAAAGAAAGAAAGAAAGAAAGAAAGAAAGAAAGAAAGAAAGAAAGAAAGAAAGAAAGACAGACAGACCCTTGTTCTGCAACCCGGTGCCCTCCGGAAGGGACGGGCTGCCATCCCCCTCGTACCGCCTGCAGGAGGCGGATAGGTGGCATGGGCTATGTAGTCCTCCGGCTCCAAAGACCGGCTAGGACTCCTCCCCCTCCCCTCCCACCCCCGGCCAGCAGCTCCCTCCCGAGGCGGGGACGCGGCGCGCGCCCGGAGCGGCGGGGCGGTCGGCGGGGCAGGCGGCGGCGGCGGCGGCAGGAGCAGCAGCTGCCCGGGTTCGCATTGACGTCAGAGCGGCCGCACATGACCGGGGAAGCCAATCAGAGGCGCTCCGGAGCGGGTCCTGCCAGGCGCTCGAGCCCCGCTCGCTTCTCCTCCGGCGGCTCCTCGGGCTTCGACGCCGCCCCTGGCTCCGGGACACGCGTCCGCCCGCATCCAGACGTGCACGCGCCGACCGGGCAGCGCCTCTCCTCCCCGCCCGGCCCGGCTTGAGGCCGTCGGCTCCTCTGCCTCGCCGCAAAGCGGAGCCCCGCCGTCCCTCCGGACCGCTGCCGCCGCCTTTGTCTCCGCGGGCGCCGCCTGGCCGCGCTGCTCCGCCGGCTCATGGGTGCTCGGCGCGCCTCCGCCGACAGGCTCGGGCACGGCCGGGGCTAGAGCCCCCCCACCCCAGCTCGGCTCCGCTCCGCGCCCCTCTCGCCGCCCGCCCGCCCGCCGCGCCCGGGGAGGGGCGGCATGGATTGCCCGAGCGGCTGCGGGGGCGGCAGCGACCCCCGCCCGCTGGAGGAGAGCAAGCCCTTGCTGGGCGAGGCGCCCGACGGGACCAAGATGGGGGCCGCGCCGTGCCGGCGAGGCGTCCACTGCAGCGGCATGAGGTACAAGCTGCTCCAGGAAGGGGACATCCAGGTGTGCGTCGTGCGGCACCCGCGGACTTTCCTGAGCAAGATCCTCACCTCCAAATTCCTGCGCCGCTGGGAGCCGCACCACCTGGCCCTGGCCGACCACAGCCTGGCCTCCGCGACGGTGAGTGGCCCTCCCCGCGCCCGGGCCAGCCAGGGGACCCCCCCTTCAGGGCTGGGTTGGAGGGGGGGACGCCCGGCGGCCACCTTTGCCTGGGTTTGCACATTGGGTTGTCTGAATCCCCACCGGGGGGGGGTGCTGTCAAGGCAAAAGCAGCCCAGCTGCAAGGCAGCCCTTGGCTGGTTTCGCCTGACGCCCCAGAGACCTGGCTTGGTTGGGGTTGAACCCACCTTGGGTTGGCTTGGCTTGGCCCAACGTGGTTTAGGGGAAGCTTTCCCACGACCTTGCTCAACTTCGACTTTGCTTGCTTGTCCTGTGCAGAGAGGGCTGTTCTCCCTCGCTTTTCCTTGCCCTTTGCACCCCTTCCCCCCCCCCCCCGGGTTTGGAATAGGCTCCCTCCTTGCACCCAGTCCCTTCTCTGTGCTTGGTGGGGCTGGGGGAGAGTTGTGGTTCAACCCCTGGATGGTGGGAGCTGGAACCTCCCCCCCCTCCCCCGGAATTAAATTTTGCAAAATCTGGCATGCGTGAAGGGTGGTCTCTGAGGTCAAAATAGATGCTATTGAACAAAGCCTCCAAGAGAAGCAACGTTTGGACTTTAGGCGGCTTTTAAAAAAAAAAAAAGTATTCATTTTTATTGTTCCTAATCCAATTGTCATCTTCTTGTCCTTTCGGCAGTTTGGAATATCTGAGGTTGAAAGGAGAAGCTTAGCCAAAATCCTGTTTGTTAAGGGCTTGTCTTTCCATTATTGAGATGGCTATTGTAATTGAATTATTCATCAGTGACATCTCATGATGGAAGACTTTGCTTCCTCTTTCTTCAGCATTCAGATGCCTGATTACTTAGATTTTAATCATTTCCTTCTTCTTCGGAGGTTGAGGTTTCTTTGTTTTTTTAATCAGGTTGGCTGGTTCTTAAAACGCTGAGTTATATATAATCAAAGGAAGAATGAAGGAAGAAATCAAACTTTGAATGGAAAGCAAATAGGCTTTGGAGTGGTGGAATAGTTCAAGAAACAACATGTATTTTTTTTTTGGGGGGGGTTTTCAGTTGGATTCTGAAAAATATACGGTACCTTTATGAACTTTGCTCTCTTGAAGACTGGAGCCAGGGTTGATCTTTCTTCCTTTTGCTCTTTCGAAGTGAGGGTGAGCAAGCTAAGGATGATGGGGAGTGTAGTCCACCCAGATCATGGGAAGTTGTAGTCCGCCCTGTCTAGAAAGCAGAAAATTGGATAGAAGCTGATGCTCCTCCTCCTCCTTGGGATTTGAAATGATTGTATTAAATCTCCTAAAATGTCCCTTTCCCTGTTCTAGATGTCAGAAAATGGAAGATGGCATTTGCTAGATAACATAGCTTGCTGGATCTAGGCTGGATGGCAGATAGCGTGATACTTTAGTGTTCTTTGTGAGACTAAAATTCATCTCAGTTCAAGAACCGTGGGTTTTTACTTCTTCTCATGCATAAAAATGAATGTTGGCCTTCTTGCAAAGGCGTTGGCGATGCAAGCATCTCTTAAAAGTTCACAATAACCCTGCAAGGTGGGTTGCCAGAGAGCAGCAGGCTCAAGAGAATATACAATTAGTCTGCGGAGTCAGTAACAGAAAGGTTGATAGCTCACTTTCCTTGCACAGCCCCACCAGTTGTGCCTTCCAAAGCAGCCATTTTCCAGTTGGCTACCTGAAGTTGATCGTTGAGAACCACAGGTAGACGTTAGCAGCGGTTACCTGTTTTCAGAATTAATGACTATCCTGGACTTTGGGCCTTCCGATGAAGGTGGTGCTCTTTAGATCCTGCATGACTCACCAGCATCATATAAATAGTGCAAGGACTACGCTCGTTCCTCCTAACCTGTGACAGCCAGTTCACACATTCTGATTAGCCAAAGCCAAGTCTTTAGGACTTCTTGTGGCGTATCAGCTCAGCTCCTGGCCCTTCATTTTGTGGCTGGAGTGAGGTCAAAGGTTTAGGCAAACCTCTCATAACAGCCTTACTGAAGTGCCTGAGTTTACTGCTAAGTAAGGGCGTAGGGATCGCAGCCTTCATTTTTCTCCCGTTTATCGCCATCTCCCTTTCAGTTCTCTTTCCTGTTCGTTTACAGAGTGTGGCTTTTGTCTGCGATTGGTTTCAGTGACAAGCTTGCATTTCGCTCACATGATTAAGGTGGGAGAGGATTCTTTGGGTTTTCATATCAAACCTAGTCAGAACAGCCAACTGAAAATATTTCTGGGTAGAGCAGTGTTTGTTTGTTTTTTAAAAAAACAGAGTGCATTTACCAGGATCTGACTTTGGTCTGGTGTGCTATACAAACCCTGCCTTGCATTTTTAAAATCAGGGTTAGGAAACCCCAGGCTATTTTCCAGTAGTAAACCCAGAGCAAGCCACTAGAATATGATCTGAGAGCAAATTCAACTCCCTACTGGCACTGATGATGTTATATAGTTTGGTAATGAAACGTCTGCAAGGAAACAAACTCAGAGAACACCGACAGTCCTAGTCCTCCTCCTCCTCCTCCATTACAAAACCCCACTCCCTGCCAGCACTGTTGATGTTACCTAGTTTGGTAATGAAACGTCTGCCAGGAAACAACCAAGCTCAAAAAGCATCAAGAAACCCTCATGCCAGTGGTTTATTTGACAACACTTATTTAATAGCTGTAGGGCACCATGATGTATTTAGCCATAGATCCATCGTGGTCTCTTTCTTCGGAGCAAAGCAAACTGAAATGCCGTGTTGATTCTTTAGTGAAGTTTTATAGCCGTGATTGATTAGGGATAATATAAAGCATAATTATTTCTACTATGGCTTTCTTTTAAAAACCCTGTGGAATAAAGAACGATGAACTCGTGTAGATTGGGCTTGAATTGCATTCTGTCTCAGGGTTTGTCCTAACCTTGGTGTGATTATTTTACTCGAAATGGTTGGGTTCATCTTACCTGCAAACCCAGAGAGATCACATAGTGTGATCTGTGACCTAGCCATTGAATCTGTTGATCAAGGGGAAGGAAAGGAAAGCCAGCCCTGAGAATATCAGCTAATCCACTCTATTACTTGCTAAATGTTTTCCCCCCTGCCAAAAAGGTCTTTGTATTTCCACTCTACTCTCCAATGGCCAAAATGTCTTTTAAATTTCTTTTTTAAGCTTTGTGCCCCGTTCAGTCCCCCTTCTTCCCAGATGCCCCCCCCTCTCTCCTGCCCTACAGTTCCCTGGAGGTTTAATGGAAAGGGCAGTATCCTGGCAAAAGACTTGTCGAGGCAGTCCTCGACTTACGACCACAATTGAGCCCAAAATTTCTGTGGTTAAGTGAGACATCTGTTAAGTGAGTTTTGCCCTGTTTTACAACTTTTCTTGCCACAGTTGTTAAGTGAATCGCCGCAGTTGATAAGCTAGTAACCCGGTTGTTAAGTGAATCTGGCTTCCCCCATGGACTTTGCTTGTCGCCAAAGGGGATCACGTGACCTTGGGACACAGCAACGGTCATAAATGTGAACCAGTTGCCAAGCGTCCGAATTTTGATCGCATCATCATGGGGATGCCGCGAAGGTCATAACTGTGAAAAAAACGGTCATAAGTCACGTTTTTCATTGCCGTTGTAACTTTGAACGGCCACAAAACGAACTGTTGTAAGTCGAGGATTAACCGTATGCTAAAACACAAGACCTTCACTGACACCTGGGGTCTCGCCCCCACCCCCCCATGAAACACCACTCCATTCCAACCCCCCTGGGAATTTTGCTGCGATCCTCTTCTCTTTGAAAGGCGATCACAGGCTGTTTCCCCATGGAATTGCACGGGAGTAGCAGGGGTCAGTTGCGCGGTGTGCAGAGCGTTAATCCAAAGGGCCGATCACTTCCTGGATCATTACTATGCCATCTCTTCTTGTCTGCCGATGATCTTTGACTTAAGGCCGTAATGGAGCCCCGATTTACAGTCGTAGGTCATGGCGGTCATTAAGAGGTCACCCCCAGGGCTGTGCCTGATTGTATAACCTTTTTGCTCTGATCGTTAAACACCGTGGACGTTAACGAACATACCCGTTGTTAAGCGAACCACGTGTGTTTTTTTTTGTTGGAAACTGGAAGTAAACCCTGGAAAGCAGCTCACGTGATTGCAGGATGCTGCAAATGTCCATAAATGCAAGCTGGTTGCTAAGTGTCATAACTTTGAAGAACAATCATAAATAGCTCTGGGGGAGATCCCTTGTAATTTTGAGTGGTGCCTAAGCAAGGACTACCTGTAGTAGTTTCACAGACAAGGCTCAACTTATTAAAATGTCCATCTTTTGCTTGGGAAAAGAGGTGTAGAAGACCCTTTCTCTCCCCTTGTGTGTCCTTTCCCTTTGAGTTTGATCTATGCAGCAGCCCTGAAGATGGCTGAGAGTAGGAAGTCCTGTTTCTTCTGAATGCTCAGCTGCTTTGCTATTGCAGGCTAATTCTGCCGACTGCCAACAGTTCAATCCTGACCGACTCAAGGTTAACTCAGCCTTCCATCTTTCTGAGGTCGGTAAAATGAGGACCCGGATTGTTGGGGGCAAAACGCTGACTCTGTAAACCACTTAGAGGGGGCTGTAA